>DWPA01006323.1:0-11088 GCA_018251375.1 Calpodes ethlius
CGTGCACCTGGGTCAAATATCGGCGTACAATCTTGTACGAGTATCTACTCGTACATAGTGATCGTGAATATCCATATCCTAATAAGCAAGTGGTAGAATACTTTGTAAAGCAGAGCGAAACATAAATTTTTTGGTAATAATCTTGTAATATTAAATATTTAAACATCCATCGCTTTAGCCCCATTAGAAATAAAGATAGAAGAAAAATGACACAATCAACATAAATGACCCCCTTTAATTAAACAATGCAGGGATCAGTCGAGCGGCCATTATCTAGCGATGACAGATCGCTCCGGGTTCAAACGACGCGGCGGCCCGCGGCCGTCCGCGTCGTCCGAACATCGTACTGCGTACTGCGTACTCTACCCGAGTGCACTCTGGCGAGCATGTGAAATCTTTAAGTTTAGTATTTTTTTTAATTTGGATAACATAACAAAGTCAATATAATTTACTGTGATAATAAACGCCAAAAAAAATCGAAGTGTAGTTTAAAGCAATTAAGAGATAGCTGTGTTTACAGAGAATTAACCGATTACAATGAAAGTTGTCAATTCAAATAATTAAAGAAATACTTAATAAGAACATGTCAGTAGTTTTTGTTTTAATTATTTTAATAACTAAAACGTTTTTATTATTTCAAATTCTATTTTGACGTCAGCTTTTGAAACGATTGGTTAGGAAGGTAAAATTGCTACGCCTTCCAGATATACGATGTAGATAAGCAGACCCAACACGTTCTCACGAAATGATAGATAAATGTTTGTTAAACACATCGCCGATACGAACAATATCCATTACATGGATGTAATATGTTTAGATCGGAGATTGGCCGTGCGCATTCAACGTATCCCACTTATTACTATACAGCACTACATACATAATCTACTAAGAAATGTGTAAGGGAGTGCGATTCCTAGTAACAAGCTACAGGTTTTAACAATAGTAAAAAGGTAACATAGTCGGCCTGCAGTCTTGCATACATATTGTTAAGAGTATAAAAAGGGACAAGAGATAAATTTCCGCTATCCTGAGCATGCATAACGCGACCGAATCTACGGCTACATGTAAAGTATAATTAAGGTAGATATTGTTATTAAAAGGAATCAATCGACAGCGATGGAGCCGGATGTTAACCGGGTCGGATCTAATTAAGTAGAATTACAACGTCCATGTCGCCCGCGACGTCTGCGGCGCGCTCGCCGCCGGACCTTGGCGATTGGTTGGTGGCCGGTGAAAGCGAGACACTTCTCGAATGATTGACTTCTGTTGTTCGTAATAGTCGTCGAGCTGAAGAGAGCGACCCAGCACACCCAGCCACCGGTTGCCAGACCCACGTAATCAGTGGTCAGTGAGATATTTATGGTTCACCGTCATTGTCACCGTCGACACGGGCGGCCACTCGCGATCATTTCGTATACAACACAAGGACTTTTAGCCTATACTTATACAGGGGCTTAGAAAATCTACAAGTTATTTTTACGATTTTATGAATTACGATAGGCGAAGAGACCATTCTATCTAAATCATGGATCTGTTGGATGGTGCGCTCGCTACTGTATCTGAAGTAAGCTGGCATTTTGGAAAACACACACCTCGTCGTGTATTATTAATAAACTTTCAACAGAAAGTTACTTAAAGTAATGTGCTTCATTGAACCAGTTAAAAAATGTAACAAGGAAGGTGTTCCCGTGTGCCGCGAACGGTCCCCTTTACATTTACTACAATCAAACTAAAATGGATCAGTCCACAGAGGGTACTAAGCCGAAGGGTACCTAAGTATAGCCTCTTAAACAGATATTTGTAGTGGCGTGTACACTCGTCTTTATCACCGCTAACCGGGCCGGCGCCGGGAGGAGGGGTGGAACAAAGCGCGAAGGAGGGCTTAGAACTAGATTAGCGGTAACTATAGAGGACCCTTGTACGCATGGTGTGCGTGAGACAGTTTGACGGACTTTCTGTACTTAATTATAACGTACATGAAATAATTTCATTTTAAAAAACTAAGAACAAGTTTTTATTGTAGCGGTCCTGCGACCTCATCGTCAGACCCTCACCCTCATTTAAGACCATAGTACTTCTCAGCACAAATTAAATGAGCCCAAACTCGATCTGAATACGTCTTTTTTTCAGAATTTCTATGGCGACACTGCGTCTCCATCATTAGACTTACTCTTTGGCAACTTTATATGCCCGCAGTACAGGGAATCCTGGTGTGGGACTATTAGTTTGTACCTTTACCGTTATTTATTTTGGAAAATATGGCGCTGGTCTCTAAATTTGTCGCCTGGCAAATGGCTGGATGACGACCATCCAGGCAGGAACAATTAAGATCTCCCCCGACTTCGATAAGTGTTGGGAGATCCTAAAACTTATAGCCTGAATAAAAATAGTCAAGTTACTGTAACTACTAGTAAGTACTAAATAAACCGGCGCACCCGACAGGGAAGTTATACGTACATTATAGACACAATATTTAGGTTCGGTCTAGATAAGTCACACGGGACAGGAAAAGCCAAAGCGTGGGCCGGATCGATAGTCCATGACGCACGACTGAAGGAAAACCGTGTTTATTGAGCCAACCCTCGCCGCCGGCGACGCCTGGCCCGCGGCGGCTCGTGACGATAGCTAGTTCAGCGTTCAGCACTCGGTACTCGGCACTCTCGCAACCACTCCACTACTGGGTTATACACGGACTGAGGCAGAATTTTAAATTCTTTGAATATTATTCAAGAGAGAAAACTTTTCACGTTAATTTTTTATATTATTATAATTTTAATTACCTGATTTCTTATTAAATTATAATAATTTTTAATTTATATGTAATTTACGAATATTTCTTTCAGATGTATTCAAATATATGTATATTTATAATTCCATGATATCTACATTACATTGAGAAACACAATCCGCTTATCAAATCATACATTACTCCAAGTCCTGACATTATTACTAACACTGCTCAAGTGAATATTAAATGAACCAGTCGGCCTGGCAGACCACGATCTCCATAATATTCTAAAATGAAATATGTTAGCTAACTTAACGCCAACACTAACCGAAATATAACTATGCTATACTTCGACTTGACAGTTGAATATAACTTGGTGGTGTAGTAGAGATTCCCTAAGCCGACGTGCCCATACACGGTTCGGTACTAGACCGCTGGGTGGACACATTATGACTCGAAGCGATACCTGGACCTATTACGATGAGCAGGCGGAGGCGGAAACCCAGTCCATAACATTCAATCTAACTGTACCCGCGCGATCGCTCCGCGCTACGTGCGATGAAACAGAATAAGCTCGTAAAGGAGCCCTCGGACATTGATTTATCACTATTACTTCTACATAATCGCAATATCTCCAGCTATCGTCTACCAATTAATTGACACTGCACAATTACAACGCAGAGGACAACGAGCAGTCAGGTAATAAATAGATAGTACCCATTCGTTTATAGTTAAATAGACGCGAAAACTCAACATGATAAAATTCGAGCAATTTAAACCAACATTCATTCGTAACTCTAGATCAACCTCTTCCCTAGTGGAGCCCAGCGACGGCCAACGACGGGTGCCGCTTGGTGTCTGTGAACTTGGCACCCGTAATTGGAAAATTCGTCGTATTAAAAACTGAATATTTTTTAAGCAAACAGTCATCCAACGACCAGATTGGCCAACAACAGATGGTATGTGGTTACCGTCGATCATCGACGCATTGGTGGCCGTGAAGAAGGACAGAAAAAATAAAGAAGAGAAATAGTATTTCACAAGTCCCTGCCGGAATACAACGAATCGTCGGGCGGCTAGCACCTCATACTGCATCAGATCAGACTGATCAGCATTGTAGGACGTCCCAACGCGCCCAGAATTTTATTCGTACAAACCTACAAAGGCGATTTGGTACTACGTAAATAATTAATGAATTCTACTTCTAGTCATACCTCGGCACTTAACAATCATGTAGATAAAGGACGATGTAGAAACTCAGACCTTCATTTCAGGGTTTTATTTTTTTTATATTTAAGCGTTAGAGTAATGGACGGGTGAAAATGTAGGTAGACAATAAAAGATTAGTGCCTGTTAATATAACATCGGATCATCCAATGTTGCTAACGGTAACTGGGCCTAAAACACACACTACGTATTTCAGATGAAGAACGGGTGCAAAGACAATCGAGCACTTTCGCCAGTTATCAGAAAAAAATACATGAAGTCACTTTCAACCACGGAAAGATATTTTCTCATACCCGTGCCCGCAACGCACAACCCGCAACGATAATCACGTCGAAAGTGAAAATTTGTTCGAGGCCGCATTAAATCTCGCTACAAAAACTACGGTAAGGTTTAAGACTCCATTCATTTTTATTGCGTTTTATCTATAAACCGCTAGTAATTATGGAACAATGATCCGCTTTTTATCAGGGTATTTACTTTACATACATATATGTGACTATTATAATCTGCGCTACACGTCACTGATAACAGCACGCATTAAAAAACTTACGCATACACGTCAAGGGTTGCGAGCGCTGCGACTTGCGCCATGTAACAACGTAACGAATGAAACCAACCTGCTATCCTCAGGACCGCCCGATCTGCCGGATCCAGCTGCAGAATGGACAAAGGCTTGTCCTTCGCCCATTCTTTCAAGCTGAAGTCGTTTTCAAATTCCATATTTTTGTCATCCAAAACACGCAATCTCACGCGAACTCTCGCACATAGCTGAATCAATCTCACGGCACAACACTAACCTCGAACTTTACACATCATAATAACTTTTAGATAACGTTACACACTAATAAAAAGTAAACAAAACGTTACGCTCATTGTAAAATGAAAATCAATAAACGCCGTACAAACTCCTACAGATATCACACTGCGTATCCAGTATTTGTAAACGTATGATTCACAATTTAACACTTCAACTAAGCACGAATTTCTAACAATGATGTAAAATTAACTAGATAAATTCCAAATTCAAAGGGACGGAGTGACAGCAAAGTGTTTTTAGGTTAGCAAAAGCACCGAGCGTCATACACCAAGCCGGCGGGCAGACAGGATGCGACTGGCTTCGTCTAGTTCTAAAAAGAGCCGCATGTCGCCGTTTTCGCTCAGCTGTTTCCGCGCACGCTCACATTTATTATTACTCGGCTGAGTTTAAAAGCCCCCACTGAACAGTAGTATTACCAACAGTTATAACCTTTCTCATTTACTTTCTTTAAGGGAATTATAACACAGTCTACTGCCATCTAGGTTTATGAAAGTACATTAAATTACAAACTGCCGCGGACAATGTTGGCACAGTAAAATTTTAAATTAACAACAAAATCAAAAGCAATGTTGGATGTTAACATCTCGTCGTGTATTTGAATCACGTGAACATTTTCACTTCGTTTTTGTCGTATTCAAATATAATTATTTAGTTCCAGCAACTATTATGTATAGAATTTTTATTTAAAATTTTAAGATTCAAGGCATTTTTATTGAAAAGCAGTTGTTGTTTTTCATTTATACTTCGTTTTCTTATATAGTAAAATATAAATATTAACCTTGTGTATTTAATATTTCTAAAATGGTAAAATAAATGTTTTTAATATTAATTTGATTTTACTTATTATAATTCTCTGCTTTATTGTATTTAATTTTGTCGTTCACCCGTTTAAGGTTTTGTTAGTTATTGTTGAATACGTAATATAAATATTTTATTTGTAATGACGTGAACAGGTAAATTCATCAAAGGCCCAAGACCGTTCCTCAAAAGGTTCAGAACCAGTCTCAGTGGCGCAAATTAGGGGAGGCTTATGTCCAGCAGTGGACTTTCAATGGCTGTTAGATAGAATTAATAATTGTAGCATCTCGTGGCTGTCTTTACGTTTTTTAATTGATAATAGACGTAACGAATAACTACACCAATATTATTAAGTTCCATAGCTTTATTTAAATTAGTTTTAAGAGATCAATGAAACTGAGAGGTCAGTAGAAAGGTACTTAATTTGTAATTTTAATGATTTTCGACTAGATTACTATAGTTTTCATTGTAATGGTGGTTGTAAATTTCATTAATATTGTGAAATAATTAGATATTTTGATCTATAATTAAAATCAATAACTAAAAATCCTGAAATAAGGGCTTAAAGTGTTATCTTTCAGTTTGCTTGATATTATTAACCAAATTTAAATAAATCTACGGAATTAAATAATGCTAGTGTATTTATTCTTCAAATATATATAATTGTTCATTCAATATATATATTTAAACAAATAGATCATACAATAGGCATATGAACTTTTATTTAAATTTCAACAAATAGGGTTGTCAAAATATTTTATTAACTATCAGTTATTTACATATTTAACCATGCGCGTTATCCTGGAAATCAGTAATTTCGATAATATATGATTGCAACACTGTTTCCATAGCAACGACAATGCGAACAATGTCAATTTGTTGTTTTTGGATGATGATGTTCTTGAAAGTAGATATTTCAACGTTATTATTTTAATGAAAAAATTAAACGAGAAAAGAAAGGAAATTATTGATAATATATTTTTATCGTGGTAATGGCAGTCAGTAATATTTAACGATTGTAAATTGTTAAAACTTGCAAGTTATATTCAGTGTAGACTATAGTATCCAATATATCGCAGTTTTGTCAATATTTGCACGAATATTTTAAGAAGTGGTGACCCATTTACTGTCTCCCTTTGTCTCTGTGACCCACTATTGTATTCGAGAAGACTAAACAAGGATTCAATACTTCTGAAGCTACGTGAATCTTAAATATTAAACACTGAGTTTTGGTACACTGGTCAAAATGAAAAAAGTTTTAGGCTCGTCGTATGATATCTGATTATGGACGACTGTGCGAGAAGCTATCTAAAGGTAAATAATGAGCCTTACATAATGACCATAAGGTCTTATTTAATGCAAATTATTACAAGTGTTTCATTCAATACATGCAAAGTACCTTCTGATAATAATTATAATATATACATTGATCATGTGTGTTGAGGCCATATATTTGATATCATCGTGCACTTGGAAAGTTTACCACTTTCATCTGATGAATAAGGTGATGTACAGTGTTACCACACAATTGTTCATAGAATTATTAGTGCTGTCTGAGTAGGTAGAGTTGAATGTTTTTTTCTTTTGTGTAAATATACCATCTTATTTGTTTCTAACATACATATTTAGAAATAACCATAGGCTCACACACATGTGTATCCAACAAAAAATATGTTTTTATATCAAATTTGAGCCAACAATTGTGCATTTAATGGAACATGCTGCAAGAGTTGGAAGTAATAAATGATTTGAGAGAAACTTTACTAGCAACTTCAAAAGAGTTAATAATATTGTTAACCAAGTAGAGAAATACATAATACATTATACAATAGAAATACATACATACCAAACATAATGTTGCATACCTTAAGACAGAAGTTGAAGTAGTAGTTTTAGTACAATATTATGTCCAAATAGCGGGTACAGGTGGGGTCCAACTCTCTGCACTGACACCCTTAACCTTTACATTTTGTAATGCACTGGTCAGAGATGCAGTACAACCCAGGTCTGTAGGCCATACTAATTTACAAACTAAAACCCAACCAAACACTACAGAGGTTTTTACATCACGATTTGTTACCTTCAGTAAATAAGTATCAAATAAAACCAACTCACCTCAATGTAATAGGATTTAAAATTGAATTAAATTAAATTTTTTAGAATGCTTCATATGGGAAAGTTTCTAAGACGTGCCCTCAGAAGCTAAGATTCACAGCAAATTTCACGCAGAAACATAGACACTTTGACATAATGCCAGAGAGAGACAGCATGCGACAAGACATCCTGAACTCTGTGATCAGGAGAACAGAGTCTATTATGATGGAGCACAGGGATAGTGACGGAGGGAATCCATTGTATGAAGATCCTAGAGATTTCATTGGTAAGCATTCTGTGAGATAGTTCAGATGATACTTATTTTTATTTTAATATGTAGTAAGTAGTTTTGTATTCGATTTTGGGTTTCCTTAATCCAAATGGAACTTGTATAGTTTTATCATCTCCATCCATTCATTTGTAGTTGTACCAAGGCCTTCAGTACTAGGTATGGGTAAACATATTTATCACGGTCATAAAGTGGCAGAAAATATTAGAAAAATAGATATTTATTTTGTTCCTCCCCCACATTAAAGAACTGCAGAATCTTTATTTGATCTCCCTCAAAGTATTTGAAGCTTTAAAGTGCTAATTTCAGCTAGAGACCTTTGTAGAGTTTGTCTAAGTTCTCATCTTTGTAGCAAAAACCCTTGATCAGTAACTTTTCTACCCGGTTTATATCGAAATCTCTTCAAGGTGACAAACCTCCGAAGCCACCGAGAAAACGGAACGTTCAGGGCTTTGCAGTCTCGTCCCCCCGAAGCACCAAGGAGGGACGGTCACTCCTGAAGGATCAGAAGAAGAAGCTCACCAAGAAATACGAAGGGCTCATCACAGCTCTGATGGACAAATGTGAGGAACACGTTGTTCTGGTTTGTACATCTGTTTGTCACTTTTATTCATATAGAGGCACCGCTGTTTCTAGCGTCCACTATGGTAGTGAAGAAAAACACTCAGTGAGGGTTGGCAGTCTTCACACAAATTGTGAAAATCTCTTAGGTGCGTGCAGGATTCGCACTGAAGTCCCCTGTGTGCAAAGCTCATCCACACTTGTTGTGAGGGAATTGTGATATAGAATTTAACGAGGCTATAGGAAAGTTTATTAATGACGTAAAACGTCTTGTCTTGTTCCTGAGGACTAATGTGAACACGTGTACCGGATTGATCCCAACCAACCTACAGAGTAAAGTGTTGGATATGCTTATAATAAAATTTGAATTTCGAACCGATAGCCCATAGCCCGGGTTATGAAGTCATAGAATATTTCGGTTGTGCTTCGCCTGTTTCTTCCGTTAAGCAATTCAGCGATTCCGTGTAATGTACGTGATTGCCGGCAGATCAATGTAAGGCGTTAATGTGCCTTCCTAATATCACAACTACCACAGAATTAATAATTTATTAGTTATATAATGTTGGTCGTATAGACATACATTTTTGACGAGTGAGAGATTATTTGTCACGTTACTAGCTCGACTTTGGGAGGGGTGGATCGTTCGGGAGCTTCGCGAGCCACTCAAGGCGAGGATAGTACCTACGTGTGATATTATCGAAACGGCTCACTAACCACGTCTTTTGCCAACTTTGATCAACTTCTGGAGCAACGTAGAGCCCTCACAACGTTTAGTTTTTAATAAACCCACAGATATCGGAGAAGGAGTCTCACATAACGAAGCTGAAAGAGAAGCTGAAGGCAGTGTTGGAGTACAACAGACTGTTCGCGGACGAGAACGACCGGCTGCGGGCCGAGCACGCCACCCTGGTCAGCTACACCGAGGACTGCAAGAGAGCGCTGAAGGAGCAGCAGGATATCGGGGGAGAAATGGAAAAGAAGTGTAAGAGATTAGAAGAGAAGGTGAAGCAATATGAGGTGCCAGACAGAGGTGAGCAGGATCTGTACGTAGACTCGTTGGTGGTGGGTTATGGTCGCCACACACACTACTTCTGTAGCGGAGTATTTATTTTTATGACACAAATGGATAGAATGCGTCTTTGATCTACTTTACGTCGAAATATGGTTAAATACTCAAAAAACAAATGAGCAATGTCGTAATGCAAGTAACCCTTTACTACTTATAACGGATGGACGATCCAACTATGTAAACATAACTTTTAAATTAAGATCGGTGATGATGTCGATATATTCCAGAACAGCTGGAGCCGTCGACGGCGATCCCGCTGGTGGAGGTGTGCATGAGCTGCAGCAGCCGACAGATCCTGCTGCAGCAGGCTCGCGACCAGAACGCCAGACTGCAGAAGGACATGCACGGACTGAAGGACGTCTTGTACAGGTAACGGTCCAGGAACTCTTATAATTAATCGAACTTCAGAGTTTAAGTATGGCGCGCCAGAGAATTTAGATCGTCATGGCCAGTCAGTGGGGAATAAAATATTTATTATTCTATCTTTCAGATTAAATGTCCAGCTGTCGCGTTACCAAGAGAAAATTCGCTCGAGCGTGCCGGCGCTGACGACGGACGCGAGAGGAGACGCGCACAGGCCCGGGGATCAGTACGACGGTCTCGATTCTCTCATCACGGCCAGCCTGGGACGGAGGCGAGGTGGTGTTATCTTTAAATATACATAACGTTATGCGAGCGGGGAAGCAATCTAATTGAGGTGGTCGCCATTGCTCGTGGTTAAAACACGTGATCGTTACGACCAATGCGCCAAAATGTTGAATGCAGTCGATAGTAAGTTTCTGTAACGCTGTTTATGGGGCTGGGCGGCAATGTTGAAGGTTTTCTTCTTAGACGTATTATAGCTTACGTTAGATTTGTTGCTTCGAGCGCCGGCTAAGGCAATATATGTATAGCTTCTTAATTTGAGTATTTGGCGTTTAATGTATAGTACATATACACATGTATCTGGAGGAAATATTTATTAAATTATTTTAAATAAAAAATATAAATATTAATTTGAAATGACCTTGGCAGGCGCTCGATACTTAATGTGCTTATTTTGTAATTTTTCTGAGTTAGATGCGGTGCGAGGCGAGGGGAGTCCGTCCAACAGCAGCGCTCCCGCCGAGGAGGCGCGAGCCGCGCGCGCCGGCGACCTCTCCGGACTACTGAGCGCGCAGGCCTTGGGTGAATGCTTACTCTTATAATATTAAATAAACGTAGATTCTCTCAACATACTTTAACTTTTACAATAATTTTCTACTAAAAGTATTATTTCCCTGGTAGATATCTAGTATTTTTGGTGTACGTGAAAGATTTTTTTGACATTATTCCAGCGCCGCTTTTCGACGCGTATCAGGAGAACCTCCAAGAGAAGGACAACCTCATCGTGGACTACGAGAAGCAGTTCGAGAACATGAACAAGAAGTCCAAGCAGATCGTCACGGAGAACAAGTGCCTCAACGAAAGAGTCGGCGCTCTCGAGGATGAGCTTGCGCGAGCGAGACAGGGCCACAAGAAGCTCG
>DWPA01006324.1:0-11087 GCA_018251375.1 Calpodes ethlius
ATAAAGTGTAACCACTTCAAGGAAGCCTTTAAAGGCTAACTTAGTAAGATGAAAATTTAGGAAAATAGAAATTTAGGTAGACATATACGGAATAAAAAATATATTGTAATAATATAATAATAATTATCGGTTTCGTAAACCTTGAAATGTCAAAAAAAAGCCGCGCTTGTGTGTGAATCGACGATCGTATACACACGATATTACTACACACGTAGGTACAAAATTTGTACACATTACTTTAGGCAAATATAGGTCTATAATTCTATGATATCATATCAAAAATAAAAAAGCTTAGGTATAGTCAATAGAAAGCCTAAGCTGTGTGTATTGTGTAATAAATACATTATGTTAGCAACAGAATGACATATTTTACGATACATCCAGTCAAGCTCAAGTCGGACTATGCTAATCGCCAGTAAACTCGTTTGGACCTACCTCTCGACTTCATATTTCAACTCATTTTATTCCACTGACCAAGTAAGAATCAGCTGCGTTTGACAAGATTTTCAAAATGGAATCTTGAATATGACACGATCACAGATAAAAAATATTCAATCGTACGTCTTCATTTTTTCTTTTTTTTTACACAAAAAAGCGATAGATACTGCGTGTGAAAAAATAGTAAAATAGATATTTATTTCTAACATTTGTTATTTCAACAAGCTATAATATAAGCTAAGATCATTATATTAATATTTTCCTGCTTATAATAACGAAAATATCAACATGATCAGAAACACAAGTCTTAAAAAAAATATGTAAGCGGGTACAAATATATATTATAGGAATTGGTAGGTATTGATAGAACATATAGGTAAATCAGTTTATTTTCTTCTTATATCTAAACTATAACAAAAATGTGACAAAACTCCATTAAAAAAAAATAAATAACAATGTTTTTATATTTTGAGAAAACGTTTTTTTTTTAATTGTCAACGTCGGTAGATTGTTGTCATAAGTTTCATTTTAAATATAAAATATTTCTAATACCTATTGATAAAAGACGTTTTTTCTATAACTTTTACACTATAGTTTTAACATTGACGGATAGGTAGGTTCAGACTTAGCGAATTGCTATAGTCGCATATGAGACATGAAAAACAACTCTAAGAAATTAAATTTGGTACAAAAAATATAATGAACGTTATTATAATAGAAATTAAAATACTATAATGTTGTAATTGTATTTATGTTTGTTTTGTAAGCAGTTAAAGCAAATTCTTTGTCAAGCTTTAATTTTGAGCGCCATCTATTGGCGAGTAGAAGGTAACTAATAACGCAAAAGGTAAACTACGCATGAAATTGTAAAAAAGAAATATAGTCTCAATGATATAACAAAAATATTTATTTCAATTGTCAAATAAATAGCGATAAAGAGCTAAGTAATTATATAATAACTTACTATCAATAAATGTGCACATAGATGTAATTTTATACCTAAACTGTAATTAACACTGAATTCGAAAACGAGTTTATTTAAGCTCTCAAAAATAATCTTCATTCTAATATAAATTAAATTCTAGTCCCCTCACAGGAGGGAGATATTCAATAATTGTGACATCTCAAGGAAGGAACGGATAACCTCCAATAAGTATCAAATCTCTTTAAAACGCCTTCGTAGAACTTTGTCGATCTAGCCGTATAGCAATATTCCATAAAATATTAAAGGTGTTTCAGTAAAATTGAATGCGACAAAGTTCTACGCGATCAAGAAGAGGGAAGATGGAATAATAAGAGCGTTTGAGTATGATCGGGAATTTTATTATAAGATTTGGTTATTGTGGGGATGGGACACACCTTTAGCGTTCGAAATTTAAATTGTGGGATCCTTAATGCGAATTATGCGTCAAGTGTTGGCGCGAAAATTTATTGTATTAAATGCTTAGTTTTGAAGCTAGAAATGGATTAATTTCGATTAAAAGATGTGTAAATGGTTTTACTACATTGAATGGAAGTATTCTTGATTTTTTTTATAATAAATCAATGAGTTTATAATTTATTAAAGATATTTAAAGCATAAAGGTCATAGACTTTTATTGCCTAGAAGGTTAGCTTCTTATTATTACGTTAGAATAATATGAAGAATAAAAAATCATTGGAGGTGTAGAGTAATATCGTGTTTTTACGATCGCCGATACGCATAGAAGTGTGACTGTGTTTTCTTTTGATAATGTAATGATGAACCTAACCAATAATTATAAAGCAAATGGTGTAAATATTTTTTGTCAAAATTTTTACCTTATCATGGAAACCTTTAAAGGGTTTCTTAGAATGATTACACCTTATGTACGACAATTACGGTCCTGAGCAATTACATATATTTTCGGCCTTCATCGTCATAATTTTCATAATCTACAGTAATTATAATTCAATAGTCTTTCATCTCCTCTCCATGACCTTCTTGTAGGTCAATACCGGCAGAGTATTGATTTATGATTCAATGATGATTGATGTTTAATGACTCAATTAACATTAACTGATTTCATTAATAATGAAAATTACTACTTAAATAGTTCTTCAGTTAAGTAATTCAGTAAAGAAGTATAATTTATAAGCTGCTAAAACAAGCAGTCCCATTGAACGTCAATTAATAAACAGTCGTGCATTGAACTAAAGTTCGTATGTAATGTAAAACTCAAATATACGATGATTATACGATCTTAATTAGGTTAGAATACAATTTCAATGATAAAATTTGAAACGAGAAGATAAAAATTGGAATGGATATTTAAATATTTAGACCTAAAGTAAGGCGTAGCAAAAATAGGTCGCCTAACATTGAATAATTCACTAATTCGTAGCTCATTCAGTGACTCATTTCATCTAAATATTGTGATATAACCTTGTTCAATTTTATTCAGACAACTGATTCTACTTCTGTCTCTACTTAGATTTCTTTACGTGAGCAGATACCGATGTCATGCTATAGGTTTTAAATAAGAGCCAAATATAAAGAAATTAATAAAAATAAATCCATGGTTTAAAAGAATCGAAACATTCTTTTATATAACAAAATATTAAGTAACTGTGCTGTTGTTTATTGAGGAGTTTCCTCGTCAGGAACCAACCCTAAACCCCTATGTATTTAGCGTGCTATCACGTCATATTTATCATAAATATGATTTGTCATCGAAACAAAAGCAATGCAAATTTAAACTTCACAAGATACCTACGCGTCAAAATACATACTTAGTTCTAATTTAGCTTGCAAGATTGGACCTAAACGAACATACTAACGAATGAAACATTGCAAGTTAAATAGAAGCTTTTAATAATTATGGTAGTAATGTCTCTGATAATAAAGACGAATGAAAACTTAAGTAAAATTAAAGGGAATATTTAGAAGTAAATGAAGATAATAAAAAGCATGAGGCTCAAATTAAGCTATATACCTACAGTATTTTTAACCTTTTTTATCTGATAATGATAGCGAACGAGCTTACAGTACCAACATCCCCTGCCGTTCATGGAAACCTGTGACTAACTTCGAATAGGACTCTAAAAGGAACTGTAGTTAGTACGAAGTGTAAATAAAAATATCAGTTTGTTATAATTCGTTGGTAAGAGGACTGTGGACGTTAGGACTTTAGTGTGCCTAAGTCCTGTAAGTAACCGTCCATTTAGTGATTGTTAGTAATTTGTCCCGTTCAAAGTTGGTCACAGATACCTTGCCACATTTAAGAACATACATCACTTCTTGTATTGTAAACGGTAACTTAGAGCACTCTTCAGACCGACTACAATTGTTACAAGTCAATTATTACACGGCAGAAATATGTCAGACGGTGGGAGGTACCACCCCAGGCGAATCATACAGACCTACCACCTACAATTTTCTGATAATACAATCCAATTCTTACACCCGTCTCCATTTTTTTGGAGCTACTAGTGTGCATATTAATTGAAGAACAATGAATAGTGATAAAATATTACCCTTTAAATGTTTACTATTTAATTTATTTGAAGTCTGTTAACAATAATTTGGTTAACATAGATAAATAAATAAATAAATAAACGCTAACACACTCATACACCCGCAGTAGGATTCCCTGTGTCGCGGGTGGTATGACAACAGAAACAGCACGTCACTAACACCCATGACCCGTGAACAAACATTTATCTGTCACATAAATATCTGCCCAGCCGGGAATCGAACCCAGGACCCCTCGCTTGGCAGGCAGGGTCACTACCAACTAGGCTACGGGGCCATCATGGCCCTCAAGATGGAGTCATTATCCAGTTAGTTACATTATAGAGTCGCAAACAAGTAACAATGTTATCTCTCGTAACAGCAACATTGTAACGTTGCAAGCATTTCAACTTTGTATCAACGTTGTACTTGCATATTGCGTGGCATAAATCCTTCATTCATAAAACCTTCTACGTTAAGTTACAAAGTGCTATAAGTAGGTTTTTGCGGTCATTAGTAAGGTGTTTGACCTATTAGTCGCCTCATTGACCTGTCGTAACATGCAATGAACGAATCTAACTATAGATACTTATTAAACTGTTTTATTGCAATATTGGATTTACAATGTTATGTTACAATACGAACACTCGTATCTACAATCAAGTTAAAGTAATTACTTGAGTTCAAGTAATTACTTACTTATGTAACTGGTATTTTTTTTCTACTTAAATATTAGAAATGATGACTATTTTCTTTGCATAATTTTCAAATAACAATTCTTACTTAATTTAAATTGTTACATATTGAATAAGTTACTTAAGTAATTACTTAAAAATACAAGTACAAATATATTGGATTAGGGCTACTTTACTTGTATCCACATTCGCCTTACTCCTGGAAAGTTATCTTTAAGGGGGTACCTGCGCTCAAAAAAATGTTTAATTGGGATTCTTTACGATAAGATATTGTTTTAAAAGCAATTCTTATACAAAATAATCGTGATAAATAAACGGCCAGAATTAATTGTATTGCGTTAATAAATGCTTAACTTACACTTTTCTTCTTACGTATCTTCCATGTACCTATAGAGAACACTTACAGTTTTATTGTATAAATAGATTTGAAACTATTAATGTCTTTAGAGATCACGTGGTATAACGTTGGTAAAGGGTTCCATTAATCCAAAACTTC
Organism: Calpodes ethlius; assembly: GCA_018251375.1. Lineage (NCBI taxonomy): Eukaryota > Metazoa > Arthropoda > Insecta > Lepidoptera > Hesperiidae > Calpodes > Calpodes ethlius. Next base: position 5,102 of record DWPA01006324.1, read on the forward strand.
GTGGTGCAGATGTCATGGACCCGAAATTGAGCGAACATGCCAAAACCTGGAAAAACATTTATCGCTGTAGCAATTTTATTCTGACTGCGGATCGAAGAGGATCACTGACCAACTGTTTACATAATTGTTTTGATTAACACACAGTTTTCTTTACCTATTCTAGAATAACTGTAGCAGTAGCATGATAGCCTAGCGATTTGAATCTTAGACACCCAAACTCGGAGGTCTAAGACCGAAACCTGCACGTAGCTCGAATTTTAAAAAGGTTATGTGCGTATTACACATTAATTAGGTATTGTTTCGATGAAGGAGAACATCGCGAAGAAATTTCCACACCTGATAGTTCTCCGTAATGTTTGAGAAGAGGTGTGAGGTCTGACAATCTGCACTTGGCTAACGTTGTAGAATTGTGTTGTAGAGGATAGGCTGTAAGAAGTCATGGATTTGTGAGAAGAGTGTGAAAACAATTGGAGGATTTCAGATGTGGAAAAATTATAATTATGACTTAGCAGACATCGATAAAAAATGGCTAAATACGTGATGGGCACGGCAATACAGGGTTCCGTAATAAGTCGATCGAATATTATTGGTTAACTTGTAAACTTTAAGTATGGTTAATAATTTTCGTTTACGACTTTCGCGAATTTTTTCACATCTTCAACACCAGCCTTTTAGCTGGCAAAGATGACCAGGTGGGAGGCACATCTGGCTCAAACTAAAATTAGTTTAAAGTTTAAAATTCCGCAAATGGATTTCTAAATTAAAAAAAAACAGTCTTTATAGAAGATTATTATTTATAAAAGAGGATATCAATGACTTCACAGAAGGTGAGAAAAAAAATCACCTCCATTTCAGGTGCAGTCGTTATAGGTACCTACTCTGAAATACGTATATTAGTTTAAGATTTTATTTTACCAATTTGTCGGTGTGACAGCTATGTATTATACTAGTACCATGGGGCGCTGCTACATCTATCTTTTCAACTATAAATACCATTATTTTAAATTTCTTTTAGAGACTTTAAGTAACGATTCTCTAAGTTATTCAATATTTAATTTAGGTAAACCCATTCATAGTTGTAAGTATACCTTAGTCCATTTCAATCTATTTATTTAATGTTTTGTGCATTATTATTTATTTAATGCTAAAGTTTTTGTTTTATAATTGGTATTTGGATTATTTTTTATGCTTCAAGTATTTCTCAAGTTCTACTCTGATACAGTGGCAGCTAGTACATTACATTATGTGAAGGAAGTAACTGCATACATGTTTTGCATAATAAATACGAAGGTCTATTCCTTACAAACTATAATATAAGTGATTCTATACACGCAAAAATATATTATAAATTCATACTGATGAACCACTCATAGACCTATAGGATACAGTGGGTATAACTCCATAACGGCGTGCCTTTAGTTTTAATCGCAAAGACTGCTGTGTCTCAGGAATTAATAGCGGTCCTGAACTATGTTCAACGTGGATTGGTGGAATTTAGTTATGCCTACTGTCCACGTACTTTATCAAGAGTAGTAAATGATATATTTTTGGTTATAAGTTTTGAATCACTGATCGATTTCAGAGCCATTTAAATGTATGACACACAGCGCTTAAATCCATACTGGCAACTTTATCAAATTTTTGCCATTTAAGCGTCAAAGTGTTTTTACTTTGTAACTTATGTATACACCTTTGTAGCTAATGTTGAATCTAACTTACTTTTTTATAAATGTTATTAACATTTGTCTTGTGTCGTTATTGAGATACAGTTTATGCCTAATAAAGTAATATTAATTTTGTGTAAAACTTATTAATCCAAACCTTTATAATGGGTTCCATAACTGTCAAAAATATGACATAAAACCAAATAAAAAAATAATCACCTTATAATGTACAATTCTGTACTTAGGTTTTGCAAAGTACAAACTATGAGGCAAATTTTTGGTACGTACAAATTTTTAAGTAATACTCCAGTAGATACATAATATGATACAATCATTATTATATTCACTACTTTAAAGACATTATAAGTGATTATAAAAGTTAGCAAAGTATTGAAAACATTTACGGAACTCGAACTTTTAGCCTAAATGTAATAGCAATCCATTTCTGTTTTACAAGACTGGATTGGAACGGTTCTCTTATGCGATTTCATTGGAGCGGACATTTCTGGACCGTACCATTAGTGAGTCAGGTTCCCCATTACTTGTTTCTTGTTAGGACAAGTAACTAAATTAGCGGTTAATCGAGTTAAATATTATTGCAAGCACTGCCCTAAACGGATATAAACAAGCACTCATTTTTATGATGTATTTTCGAAGAAAACTACTTGGGTGGCCTTTTACTTGCCAATTTAACTTTGCCGTTCATTTGAACCTTACGGCGAAGGTCTCAAGCACTGTTGTTGATTGTTTTATAGACAACTAAGTAAGTTTCTTCACGTGTTTGAAGTAAAACAACTCGTTTAGAATTGTTAACGTTTTATTGGTAGAATAAAAGGTTTTTTCCAGTAGTTGCCGGTATCGAATAGGAAATTTTATTGACGCATAACATAGCTTGAGTCTGCGACTTCGGCCTAATTGAGATTTGTGTTATTTGATTTGAAATTACACAGATACTAAATTTATTTTACTTGCTGCCGATTTATTGTTGTACAAATGGGGACAACTTAACGGCCTCTACAGCTCATGGATTCTTTGGACACTTGGATGTCAAGGTCACGCATGTTTATAGGTAATGTTTCTGCTGGAATTATATATTTTTCTAAGAAGTCTAAGCCAAGATATAATTCCATAAGTCTATGCCAAATTAAGTATACCTATCCAGTTTGAATGTGGATAGAAAAAATAGTTCTTCAGTTATATAGAAAAAAACTTTAAAACTGAATTATATCTCATTGTTATTAAGTTCAAGATGCTTTGATACAATGCCGAGATAAATTCAGTCCACCAGGGAGCCCTCTATCCCTTTTCCATATGCTTGTCATGTATAATTTGGTATTCCCTCCTGGTATGAGAAAGGGACCGAGGACTCCCTCAGGACTATTTATCGGTCCGAATCTTTACCCAGTGAGTTCAATCCAATTGTACATAATATCCTAGGTACAAGCTAATCTTCGTCGTAAGTAGTTTATCAAAACGAAGAATGAGAATTTCGGAGCCTAATTCCTTTTACTGGAGATCGCTGGAGTTTCTACCATAGATTATATACGATGAAATTTTTTTAAGGACCGAAGCTCTATTTTCCAATTATCAGTGCCTTTTTCACATAGTATTGTTAAGAATGTTCTTAAAATCCAGAAATATATAAAGACATGTGTTTTGATTTAATGGACCTATAGGTAATTTAGAGACACTTTCTGCGAAGCGAGGACTCCTAAGTTTGATGGCCGGTCAAACATTGATGTGGCATATTATTGCATGGTCTCGGGTGCATGTATCTGTGTCTATACTTAACAATAATCCAAAACTTGATCTTATCTAATCGTCCTTACCCTCAGATGTAAACTTGAGAACTAAGAAGGTGAATTAGGTAAAGTAGAATAAATGGGGTAACCCCATTTATTACACAGATTTTACCTCAACTAACTTTAATGTGGGACTAAAATGTGGAATTAAAATGGATCATCATATCATAACATATTCCTAGCTTAAATATCGATATAGCTAATCTCTGCTTAGTCCAAAGGTTGACTGGTAAAGAATGCTTTTAGCATTAAGCCCAACTTTTATACCACTGTAATTATGATATAATAAAGTTTTAATAAATAAATACCACAAGTTTGACGTATAATCACAAACGGACACTAAATCTCTTTGTTTATAGTTCAGGCGGCAAACAAACACGGGTTTATTATGAAGCCATGGGAACCTGTACACTATCATCGTGTTAATCTACTAATAGGTTATAATTATAGGTTAATCAATAAGACAGCGGAATACAGAGGAATTTTGGGTTAATTTGTATTTGTTATATAGAAGCGGAGTTTTTATTACTTTCTTAATTGATTTTAAGATTTCTTCGTAAAGGTTTGACCACCATTAAAGGTGCGTCTGTAGTAGGTTTTTGGTTTATACATTGGGTATGCTCAATGGATGGATTCAGTGTTCGTCTATAGACTGTATGTGCTATGTCTTTTTTCTTTTTTGTTCTAAATATCTGCTTTTTGGCCAGTAAGTCTAAAGTAACTTTTTGGATTAGGTAGACATTATGCTAAATGGATGGATACACTGTGTGTAGACTGTATGCACCATGTTTTGTATTATTTTTTATTGTATCTTCTTTTTTATCTTTATTCATGAGAAACAATGATGCATTAACATGAGAATATATAGAGCCAGGAAATATTCTTCTCACTCACTCTCATGTGATAGATACATGACTTTAAATCATTCACTTGTTCTATAACTATATCTATAATCATTCGTGCATTATATGTAACTATCTCGTATATAACAACGAAGGGCTCAGAGAAACTCTGTGTCGGACGAGGGTGATAAGAATAGATGATTCCATTCGATTTAGTACTGGTAGTATTTTAATATATACTATGTTAGTAGATATATTCGTTATATAATAACCAAATTTTGTTTAGAGTTCTAAAGATTGCTATATACTACGCAGGTATATAAGAAATGATTTGTGTAAGGACTCTTTTTCTTTTGGCTATATTCTTATTCTTTTAGCCATAAAAAATTTAGCAACGCATGATCCTCTGAAGTTTGTTAGCGACTTGAACGTTGGCTTGAGTTTCAGCTCGTTTAATTTGTCTCGAGAAGTATTGAGGTCTTAAACTATATCCAGGGTCTGATGATGACTATGACAGGTTATGATGATTATGAGGCGGAAGATGGTTTCGACTGAGGCCGATTTTTTTTATAAGTACCCATTTTTAGGATTATGTATATATACGTATTAAATTAAAAAAATGCTTCAGAATTGTTTCACTCGCGCATCTCAAAGGTCACTATAATGTAGGCACATATATTTATGTAAACATCTACTTGGCCAGCAAGTTAGATAAAAAGCCACATCTCTGAAAGAGATGAGACCCAAACCCAGCAGTGGGCTGTGAATCCCGTAGGCATGTCGATTAATAAACATACTGTTTAATATTTAATATTGAATAATAATAATTGAATTTTATTCAGTATCGAACTACTTTGAACTTACCATATCTTTTTGCCGCTTCCTTTCCCGGAGCTACTAACGATAGGGATTTGTTGAAGCGATTGCATAGTTTAAGTTTTAAAAAGTATTATTTAAAACCAACCTCCAATTAAATCCATTTTATTTCAATTCGTTTCATCTTAGTTCATTTCAATTCAATTTAACTCATTTCACTTCAATTTAACTCATTTCATATCTTATTCCAGTAATTATACCTACATCAAATTTGTTTTGTAAATTCAATATAACCATATCTAAGTAACGCGTGTGACACGTCGCTTTAAACCTAGGTTTATATCTAGTGTACCTACATTTATCTCGTGTCACGCTCGGGTTAGCCTTTGAAGGCCTCTCGAGACCTAGGCGAGGGAGGGGTTCCGACTTCTAAGTGAATGATAGGTATAAGCATTGTATGAATGCATATTAATATATCTTATAGGGAAGGGTTGCGGAGGGTTATTCATAGGGGATTCGTAAGGGATTAGTTTATAGTTTTTAACCTAATAAAACGTTTAGGAAATGATTTGATCCGATGTTTTGGGTATGGAATGTTATTGATACTAGGTATTTACATATTGTTTTTTAAGATGAAATGGAAATAGATTATTCTTGATATTCATAATTATGTTTATCGCAGGTCAGTTCATTTTAAAATGTACAAAAGAGGATGTATAGGACGGTTGTACCTTAGTTGGTAGTGACCCTGCCTGCAAAGCGAGGGGTTCTGGGTTCGATTCCAAGCCGGGGCAGATATTTATGTGACAGATAAATGTTTGTTCTCGGGTCATGGGTGTTAGTGACGTGTTATTTGTGTTGT
>DWPA01006325.1:0-11087 GCA_018251375.1 Calpodes ethlius
TTGCACACGCGAAAAAGCTACGAGCATAGACTTAAAACGCTTACAGGGTTTGTTTCCTAACATCATGTTCGCCTAGAGCCAAGTATAAAACTTGTAATAATTGACACACACGCGCGAAGATTCTAAAAAATGATCCTCTACTAAGAAGTTAACCGGGGGTAAAAGTTTATATAAGCTTAAAAGTAATATTTCGCGGAAATATTACTAAAAACTCATAAAACCTAAAAATAATATCCATCTGAAAATCACACCTATTTCTCTAATGAGAATATAAAACTATTCATTTAGAGAATATTTATTTAGCTCTGAAATCGTAACAAAATATTATTTTTCGAAGTTGTATTATTTTATTTTAATTATTAATTAAAAAGTTAGACTTAAAATAAAATTTTAACAGTAATTACTCTAACGTTCGAACCATTAGACTATCACTACTACTCCGTGTGAAAAGACCCGAGCCCAGCAGTTATGGGTTGTGATAATAATGATGAATTACTTCAACTTGACTTGACTTTAATGGTCCACTGCTGGACATACGCCTCCTCTAATTTGCGCTACTCAGGCCGGTCCTGAGCAAGTGTTAGGTACGTAGTAATCAACATGACCAGAACAAGCAAGAAAATAAAACAACCAAGTATATAGGGCAACATTTTATTATCCATTGCCTATGCTTAATAGCAAATTATAATTATAGACTATATTATTCTAATTATAACACGTCCGCGACGCACCCGCGTGCGCCGCTACAATTTTATCCACAATTTTTACAATAAACCCCTTTCGGCTCCCAAAATAATATACCACGGAAATAAACCAGTCGCTAGGAGATGCCCGCGACGGGCCGCGTGGTGTGGAAGCTCCGTGCTACGCTATAACGGCTAACAAATCGAAAATTAATATAATGTTACATACAGTAAATAATTTAAAACGTTTGCGCCTTCATAACATAACTTTATCATTGTACACGAATTATACAGTCACGATTACAACTTGTGAGTCGAAAATTACAGAAAATTTTGTCTATGGCAACATTCTTTTTAAAGAAATAGATGATTCACTCTCAACACAGTATTATATCAATCATAAACGATATAATTTAAAGGCCACTAGTCTCAAAAGATGTCCACAGTCCTTAGCGTACATAATAATAAAAAAAATGCAAGATCTAATAGCATTCCTTTGTTTAACTGCTAAATTGACAGAAGATGAACATTAATAAATTTCGTGATAGAAGAATGGATAACGTTCATTAATTTAGAGGCGAATTAAAATAAAACTTAATAAAAAAACATCTACAAAATTTAAATAGTAGTAGTAAATTATTGAAATAATATCCTCATAGCATCAAATGACTGTTCAGAACTAACTTTTGTCCTTCTAAACTATAGGACATATCCTTTATTGAACGTATCTAAGGCTTAAAACAAACCGCACTCCGACAATGAATCACAAATGACATTAATTTCTGCACCAATGTCATCGCCAAACATGTTCTAAGCACGACCGTGAACAGAAAAACATCTAGTACAGCGGGGCTAGGCTTCAAAGTGTTCACTAACCAATCACTCCCTAACTTGATATCAACATAAACATCTATAGTAAAGCGTTACCATCAAAACTGAACGCTGCCAAAAAAAAAAACTTTCCACAACTGACCGACTCACAAGTTCCCTACAACATGACTACACCTCCGTGTGCAATTTAAATTAAAATTTCGAACCTTTGGATTCAAACCGGTACGTCACAACCCCCCTCCTCCCCCTCAACGACACACCGACACTCCGTGACGTATCAACACACACACGATTCTGAATTCACATATATATCATTGTTGTGCATTCAAAACCAAGCCGGACATAAACGCAAAGTAAATATATCTTAATTAATAAAATTAGTGTCACAATTACTTTTTATATACAAAAAGATCACAATATTATGTTTCTGTGTTTCTATAAAGGCATTTTTAACTCCTCGTTCCGCAAAATAACTACTTCGTTCGAGAACCTATCCATCCCTTACCATCGGTCGTTGCTATATTCTATCTATTGATGTGGTTCTCCGTTACAATTGATACATGAAGCGATATTTGAACTTACCTAGCGTTAATTATCTTTGGCAAAGCGATCGACTTTCGTAAAGACCAATATCGTTTGTCCTCATATATATTGGAATGCAGAAATGCAGTTGCAGACGTCGTAGTGTATTCCAACCGACAGTAAGCGATAGATAGGCTTTAAAAACGGACGTAACAGTGTTTTAACTAACACGAGCGAGCGTTATTATTCAATTGCACATCCGAATTTGATCTTAGCTAGCCCAAAATACTTCTTAAATAATAATAGTAATTATTTTTTATGTATACACCCGACAATTGAGGAGTAGAATATCCTGATGACCAGCGACTCATCGGTAATACCAACGCCATCATCGAAGCATCTTCGGCTAAGAAAGAATAGAAAAGAAAGAAAGAAACCCTCCAGCCGAAACACTAGTAAACAAAAGCGATTAACCAGCTTCACGAAAACGTACCGTTACAAGTAAAATGACGTAATCAAAAACCTCAAAACCCCACGGTACCAGCTTTACTTTTTAACCCTTACGAATGTAAACATCCAAATCATTTTTTTTTATAAATAGTTTTAAAGAAATTACGAAACACCTTGAGATGTTAGCTAATTATTTAAATATATATAATCGCATTAGTTTAAACACTGTTTCAATCGCGGCTACCCGCCGTGACTACACGAGCTCGCGGTAACACATCGAACAAACATTCAAATGTTTCTTACAAAGTATAATCCAAAAAAAACAACACTTTTTTATTAATCATTATGTATATATCATTTGTTAAATCGACAATAATTACTTTTGACATAAAACCTTAAAAAAAGCCTACATTCGCTCGTGGAGTCACGACGAAAACCAATTCAATAAATCGCTTCATTGCTTCAATAATGTGTTATCTTAAAAACACAATTTAATAGAACATTTTTTATATAAAAAAAAATATTTTACTTCAATGTGCAATATTTTTACCTTTATTGTAGATTACGTACAAACTTAGCTATCTCAAATCATAAGAATGTTTTGATGATACAATAAATTTAGTTTAAATTTTACCAATTGAATAAAAAAAAAAACTGAGTTTTCAAACTTATCACGTTATTGAAGCAAAGAGGCGAAATGTTCGTACCTTAAATCTCTCTCTGACATGTTTGCGTCGCTTCGAACAACGGTAAAATATATTTATTTTAAATCAAAAAGACATCTAATTATATTCCAGCCTCACCGCGTCTTCCACACTACTATGTAAACGATAAAATATATGTCATAATTTATTCAAACTAATCAAAGATCCGCGAGCGCTACTCGAGTGATATATCTTCAAAATATTAATTCACAAAACATATTATATATTATTAACTGAGGTTTGATTCACGGCAAACAACTTGTACAAACACAAAAATATTAACTTGTAACATTGTTACATTGATTATTATATTTTCTTAATAACCACCTTTAGTACCTTCTTTGTTTATGATAGTAATAAAAAATAATAAACGCAAACTCTACCCCCCCCCCCCCGCACTAGGATGCCATGTCGCGGGCGGCATGTAAAGCACTAATTAGACATCACTAACACCCCTGACCCGAGAACAAACATTTATCTGGTACGTAAATGTCTGCCCCGGCCGGGATCGAACCCGGTACCTCTCGATTCGCAGGCTGAATCACTACCGACTAGGCTACGGGATAATCAAATGATGTTATTTATGTTTTAATTGGTAGCTCGTAATGAGATTTAGTTTTATGAATAAAAATAAAGTGTTGAAAGTTATTTACAAAAGTGGAATTAATGGGAAATTTCGAGCGTTTTGGATTTACTTATAACTTGCCATAGTTGATGTCTTGTGACACATCCGAACGCGGACCACTCCCACTGAGGCGATATTGCACTACACGTCACATGGTGACGTCACGCCCGACCTGAATCGCGCTATCGAAGTTTTCTACAACACCAATATATATAGGAACAAGCTCCAAATACGCTCAGTCGGAGCTCGGCCCTTCTCCAAGCATGACGCACCTGACCTACTTTTAACTATCGCAGTATAGATGGCGCTGATATAATAAAATTAGTTTGGTATACAAATGTAAGGAAACCTGCATACCAGAGAGTCCAAAATGTTCTCGAAGGTGTGTAAACTCTGCCAATCCGCACTTGGCCAGCGTGGTGGACTACGGCCTGTACCCCTCGCATTGTGAGAGGAGACACGAGCCCAGCAGTGCGACAGCCATGGGTTGTGATGACAATTAATTATAATAAGCATACTATCATAAAACATTTCTCGTGTTGCTGGTGACGTGAACCAAACCTCGCCGCGGTACGACCACGACCGTACTCTCAACACAGGCACTGACAATTATTCTAAACGCTTATAAAATATTTACAATCTTATTATAGATCAATATTTTAACTATCAATAGTCATATATAACCGACATAGTTAACTCATTGCATCTTTTATACATGTATTTTTGGACATTTTGTCATGTCCCTACGAGACTTTTGCGCGCAAAAACAAATATCTCTAAAGTAGGGTAGAATGAAAAAAAAATTTTTTTGGAACATTAATTAAATTTTGAAGTTATAATCTCTTAAAATTACCAACTGATCGACTATTAAATAAAACTAAAACTTAATGTCGAATATAAATTTAAAATGATAAATTTTTCGCATATGTTAATAACTTTTCTATCTACCCTACATTAGCGAATTAATTTACTTTTGTACACAACAGTACCGTCGAACGTTAATCCTTCACGAGTTTCGATGACCGTAACAAATTGGCACCTCAGTCAAGTCCGGTATACATCTCTCACACACACGGAGCATATTCATATGTGTTTCACGAAAATAAAATCAAAACAATTTGGGAGGTTGTACTTGAATCGACTCTCTTGTATTCTCTATTCAAACATTCCAAGAGAGAATGAGACAGATATATTTCAATTATTATTACTCTACGCTTCATTTTCTTTCCAATGATATAAGGAATCTTTTTAGTGGTATGTTTTCTATAAATGTCAACTATATGTCAAAGAAAATACGTCTAATATAACAATATAGTAAAGAAAACTATCAACATATATGATACAGATAGATAGATATCTATCTATCTATCTACATTGCATGAATCGACTATCAAAACCAACAATACATGAATGTTTTGGCAACAAAGATATATTTATATTAAGAATAAATACAGAAAATGTATTCAAACAAATGTTTCATAAGTAATATATTAAGATATTCATCTCCTATGAGCTTAGTTTATGTTGGAGAAACACTAAAAACATTATTTTCTAACACAACGTCTCTCCATGTTAACAAATATTGTCACCTATTTAACATGCTACAGTCGACTTCGAGTAACTCACGGTTCAATCTAGTGCAAAGGTAATTGTGTACAAAACTATTATTTTTATTTTCAACACTTGGAAATTACACTCAAAGTAATTTTAACACATATATTTGCCACCCCTTAGCCTGACAATGTTCACATTAAACACACCCCATCAACAAGCCGACTCTTCGCTTTATGGGTTAACTGTACCTTCATTAATGTTAACGAATGTTATGTCACAGATTATAAATCAACTATAGCTGTACGAGATACATAATTATGTCTATGATACATCGAAATTATTAAAAAAAATAAGTTAATATTCTTATTACGAAAAATTAATCCGGTCATTTAACATCGTAGCTATGCATTTTCAGTTACAGGTCTGCAGTAGTATTGCCGAGGGTAACAACCCTTAGTAACTAGCAACCCCTAGTTGCTAGCAATTGCTAGTAATCAGCAACCAGCAACCAGAAATCGTTAGTAACAACCAGCCAACACTAGTAACGGGTCACCCCTAGTAACTATTAACCAGCAACCATCTATACCCAATAACAAGTACCTAGTAACAACTAACAGTCACGGACAACTAAACCAGTAACTAACAAATTGATACAATACATCTGCGGCTACGATTTGAAATCGAACTATTGAGTTGCATCCAACGGGCTGTAGCAATCACACGAAACCCATTCACCTGAGCCTCTTACAACTTGCGAATTACATTCAATTTCAGAATATTAACACGGGAAACGTCAAAACCGGATATAAACAATACATTTGCAGTACGCGCCCCTTCGGGCCCCTGGGGGTCCCCGCGAGGCCCGCTAGCTAAGCACCCACTTGTCGTACATCGCGTGCAGCCAAGCGCGACTCGGGGCGAGCGGGGCGCGCGGGGGGCGCCGCTACTGGAAGTCCGCGAGCGACTGTCGCCAGGTGGCGTGGAACGGGATACGCAGCAGCTTCAGTTTGGTGTTGGGCAGCTGGGCCGACAGCAGCCGCTGCAGCGTCGGAATAGGGAGGATCTCAACCTGCAGACAAAGTTGTTTTTATCAGCTTTGAAACTATTCAATATCAATATCAACTATTCAATATCAATATCAACTATTCAATATCAATATCAACTATTCAATATCAATATCAGTATATAGGCATATATGATCAGTCAATCGGTCGCTCGGTCGTATTGCTACGACTCTTAATAATATGTTCATTTAATATACTTCAGTATAACGCTTACTTCCTTATATAAAATTACGCGATCAACAATAATTCCTAATTCATTAATTTCTTTCCCATTCTAGTCCATTAACTAGCACTCCATAGCAATAAGCTGTTCAAAGTTAGGAAACCATAAGTATACAGTGTAGGATATGCTAATAAACCGTAGTGCGACAGTAGGAGGCCGCATAACAGTATGTTCGTTCGGTCAGTCGGTCGGTCGTTCGGTAAGTAGATCGTTCGGTCAGTGGATCGATCGATCCATTACCTGCGGCGGTCCCTGCGGCGCGCGATGGTCGACCGGCGGCCGGCAGCCGGGCACCGGCTTGAGCACGGGGATGCACTCGCCGACGTCGCGCCGCTTGCCGTCGCCGCCCGCCTCGCACTGGTCGATGAACAGCTCGGTGACGCGCAGCAGCTCGATGGTCACGCCCCACATCAGGTGGGTGAGGGAGCCGCGCAGCCTCAGCACGCCGCTTAGTACCTACACGAGCACAGAATATAATTATATTTATTTATTAATTGCGTAACACGAGTGGAGAGCACGGAAAGACAATATGTACAGTGTACACATGTCATTTCTTCTCAATAATTGTGATATATTCACTCAGGTCACTCGCGCTACCTACCCAAAACCGGAGCGAACTTTCCGGACAACCTGTTGCATCAAAAACAAACATTGAACTAATTCCATACCTGTTTGTTGGTGGTGGCCGACTGCGACACGTACGTGGGTATGATCAGCAGCCTCTGTATATTTTTACATTCCGCCAACGCGTCGTCGAATCCAACCTGAAATGCAAACGGTGTGTATGTGGTCAAGGTCGAATTAATCACCGACATAGCTCAAAGAATAAGCCGGCGGAAGTGGTAATGGGCTGGCCATGTAGTAAGCAGGATCAGTAACGGTTGGGAAAGAAAAGTCTTTGTTAAACATTTATGAAAAGAAGAGGAACAAAAAGAAGGGGAAAAAACGGAATTTAATCCCAATGCTGTTTTCATAAAGATCATTCAAATAAATATAATTATACTATTTCTTTTCTTTCTTTCAGTAGAATAATACTCACCGTAACATCAAAATTGACGAGCTCCAGCCTAGTGAGGCGGGGCAACGTAGCGAGCGCACGCAGCAGGGCGGGCGCGGCGCAGTGGGCCACGCCCCTTTCGAGCCGCAACCTCCTCAACCGACTGAGCTTGGCCAGCGCGGTGGCGAAGGAGCCGGGGAACGAGCACTCGCCTAGCTCGAGAGACTCCAGGTTCTCCAGCTGGCCGACCACCTCGCACGCGCACCAGCCCAGCTCCTTGATCGACGTCAGCGAGAGGTGCTGGAGGCGAGTCAGCGCCGCCAGGGGGCGCAAGTCGCGAGATAGCGAAAGACCTGTTAGACTCTGGAATAGTGAACGCGTAGTTTATTACAATTTACAAAAAATTTAATATGACATTAATTGACTATCTTCAACGCCCATAAATGCACTCAAAACTCAGTTGTCAATCAATCAAACAGAAATTATAATCAAAAGTATAATATGATTTTTCATTCAAGTAAGATCACTTTTAAAAGTAAAATTATTATATAATATGTTTGTACTACATTTATACACATTATCTTTCAAACACACACACACACACACACACACATATATATATTTTGCTTTAAAAGTTTATTTAATGTCTAGTGCTTAATTAGTGATGTATTAACAGTATAAAAAAAACCGTAATTGTCTTTAAGAGCCATTTTTCAAGATCCGATTAAAACATATTCAAAAATAGGCTGTGGATTTGGGTAAGAGTGGCGTGTCACCTTGAGCCGCAGCAGCTCGAGGCGCGGCAGGTCGGCGAGCGGCGCGGGGTCGAGCCGCCCGTCGCGGATGGCGGGCGCGGCCAGTGCGCGCAGCGACGGCACGCGCCGGCACGCCGCCTCCACCGCGCGCGCCGGGCACCGGCACAGCTCCAGCCTGCGGCCGCACACCAACAGATGTCGCTTTATATTATACTACACGATGCCCTCGTCAAAAATGTACGGCAATGAAAACGTTCTCGATTCCTTTCCATCATTGGTTGCTAGGAAACGTTGTAATGGAACTTTCGACAGAAATGGGATGTTATTTCACAAAACAAGAAACCTATGCTACTCTTCATCCTCTTAACTATCTCCACACCAAAATTCATCCCACGACGTCACAAACAAACACAATTTTGTATATAATTATAATATTAGTATGGATACCGATAATTTATCCTGTTCGATATCTAAATAACTAGACCGTCTAGAAGTAAATAAACTGCATTCATTTCCGCATAGGTTAGTAGAGAAATATTTTATATCGCTGACTAATTTTACAAGAACTTTAGAAGACTTTTCTTTCATCACTTCTTCTCCATGTCAAAATTTCTCCATGAATAAATAATTAACGTGGACTAGTTAGTGTATCAATGATACCTATTAAATGACTTTGAATTGTAATAATGTTCAAACATTATTTTGGTGGACAATAAAGAGTATTCTATTGTTGTTAGTTTTGTTGCGTTAGTTTTGCTGCGTTTTACAGCAGTTCAAGTATTTAACATAGAACACAAAGTGGCAGTCCTTCGTCAGGTGCTACCCTCACCTCTCCAGCGAGTCCAGAGCGCCGATGTGGTCGGCGAACTGGTCCCAGAACAGCGCGTCGTTCTGCGGCAGCAGCATCTTGCGCAGGTCCAGCCACTTGGTGCCGTGTCGCTTCAGCGCCGAACACAGCCCTCCCCAATCGCTCACCTGGTTTCAAACAGTATATATATATTCACTGGACAGTCAACAATAGAGCGATTTAAAGCTTTATTTTTGCACAAAATCGAGCTCAACTTTCTTTCTAATTGTCAGGCAACGCTTTGTTGTTAAACACTTCCTTTAACTTGGCTGTATTTCAGCCAAGTACATCTTAATGGATCTTCCCACAGATATGAAATGTATTTTCACAGTGAAAAGTACCCTACGATGTTTTATGGCACCACGGACGAGTGTTTGATACTAGTATAGATATAGATGTAGTTGTAGTACTGACGTGTGAGTTTTTCATGCGCACGTGCCGCCACAGCGCCGGCGTGGAGGCCAGCTCGCGCCACAGCTTGCAGACGCGCGCGCACCGCGCCAGGTCGCGCATGCCCAGGTACTGGAATATCTGTTGGCCAATGTATTCACAATATTGTATATACGTATTACGTTATCGCTTCTCATATATAAAATGAAAAAAAATAATTGAGCTAGTCTAGTTGGTAGTGACCCTGCCTACGATGCGAGCGGTCCTGGGTTCGATTCCCGGCCGGAACAGATATTTATGACACAGATAAATATTTTTTCTCGGGTCATGGGTGTTAGTGACGTATTATTTGTGTTGCCCAAGCCGCCCGCGACACAGGGAATCCTACTGCGAGAGTATGAGTGTGGTAGCGTTTATTGCGGGCCTAAAATATATAAATATAAATGAAAACTAATATTTGAACAGCAACCGGCTACCTTCAAACAACGCGGCTTATGACATTACAAAAGAACCAACCTGAACGGCAACGTTGTACTTGTCGCCCTGCGCACGCTGGTAGAACGGCGTGAAGTGGTCAGCGTCGTCTGCGCGCGGGCGGCCGCGGCGCCGCGGGGAGGGAGGAGGGGAGGCCGCGCCGTTGGCCACTCGTCCACGACCCGCCGCCACGCTGCACACACAGACACACACATGATTAACTTACACATACAAAGACGCCGAGTATTTCTTTATTATAATAAACTGCTAGTTGTTTCATTAAAAACCGTAAAGAAATATATAGTTTTTATTTTTCAAAGATGGACATTTTACTGTCGACGTATGGAAACTCTATCAATTATTAATATTTTATTTAAAAAAAAATATCCAAAAGAAATATTTTCGAGCGAAATTTTCATTATCCCTCAGGATACCAGTCTAAACAAATTTACTTTGCAATGCAACAAATAATTTTATTATCAAAACGAGAAGTCGAAAATTCAAGCTTACGTCATCCTCTTTCACTAAAAATAACTTTATTCCCTATCCAACTAACACCAGCGATACAAAATTCGACTATATCTCACAGTACTTAAGGTTCATATTACAATCTCTATTCACATCTTCACCTATTACAAAACATACACCCAATAAGTGGTTCATAGTTCAATATCATGTTCGCGGACCGTAAATATATCTATCTATATTGAATGTCAAACCTTACCTCACTGTTCTCAATGTACCAATAACGTACACAACATTGCCTTACCTGCGCGTCCTGCAACAAGACCACACAACAAAATCGAAAATACACAACCGAATAATCAATAATTTATTTAATTTTGTTCGATACATTTTCATTGGGTTATACAAAGATACACTCATAATATATACAGACTAAAAATTACAATAGCGTCTTCAATCCTCAGTATACAAAAAATTAAAACAATTTTAATCGCAATGAGAAA
>DWPA01006326.1:0-11085 GCA_018251375.1 Calpodes ethlius
CCTTCACCTAAGCACGTGATAATTAACTAGTAATACGCACATAACTTTTTTGAAAATTAGAGTTGCGTGCAGGATTTGAACTCACGTCCCCACGTTCGGGGAACCAACGTTCGAACCACTAGGCTATCACTAGCATTACTGGAGTTATAAAGGAAAAATATGTGCATCGCTTAGTGAATTTTCTGCAGGCGAAAGTACCGTGGGATAATATGATGAAGTTAGCAGATGGGCTGATCTCAAGAAGACAGCCCAAGTTGATTAACTAGAATTAAACACAGTGACGCAAATAACGGAACAACCTATGACCAACAGCAAATTACTACAGATTATTTATTGATTATCAGATTAATAATGAAATGAAGAATGGTACCAGAATTATCCAACCAGCAAAGGAGGTGCCAAAGTAGACTAAATTGGGGATTTGCTTCCATCAGATCCCCAGAATAGATAGATGAAATAAAAGAATGACTGAAAAAAATGAAACTGCAAAACTAAAAAATATTTAATTTAACGTTTGGTAAGCTACTTACAATTCGATAACTACAGAAACGGCCATGCTAGCAGATATCTCAGAGGTAATCGTCCACGCTTAACGAAACTATTAACTAACATTAACTTTTCTATTTAATGCAGAAACTTGTTATGCCGACAATAACTTCTCTTATTAACTTACCACGTTACTAATGACGTATGTTGCTCAAATCGTTTCAATATTATAAATATCGAAGGTTTTGAACTTCTTTAAGAATGGAAATTCTTGTTTCTTACCGTACAATCTCAACATTAGTTTATTTACTATTCAAATGTCACATATCTCTTATGTGTATGGAACGGCAATATATACGTAAATATACTAATTGCATAAAAAATATAACTGCCTACAAAAATTCAATAACACTTAATATATTTTCACTTATATTGTGGCAACCCCACAGCCTCAAGCCACATGAAATACTATTAGTGTATGCAGTAATTCTTCGTTCGCACATTATTTATGTGTTACTTAACTATAATATCATTTATTTAGCTCCTGTGGTTGTTCATTAATTGCTGAAGCTTAATTTCACGCACACCGTAGAATTAACACTGTAGTCGCACCCGGATAATAATTAATTTTGTAGTTGAAGACTTTATTTTAAGTACTTTAAGTATTGTATGGATAAGAAGTCTGTCTTAAACAACATGTTTAAATGATTCCTCAGGAGACCTGAAAGCGGGCAGATACTATGGCCAAAGAATAGTTTGGCAACACAGCGAGGCCATTCTGCCAGCATTCTAAGTACAATACTGCAATTATGAATTTTAGATGACATATACGAAAATGTATTGTATACATATTTTGTAAATATACATCATGATACTTACATACAGTTAGAGTTTGTTTTATACTTATTAATGTATAAATATATGTATATGTATATTGTTTCACAGTTACGTTATTTGTTATTTAATTAATTAAAACAAAATTGTACTCGTATTAACAGTAATAAGTCACTTATATAACATTTTCCAAATAAGTACTAACGTTAGCTGGTCGATAACATCCTAATCAAACATACGTTAATAATAAAACTAAAAATCATTGCGATAATTTCAGTGTTTCATGAAAATTTTTGCACTTATAAAATTAATTATTATCGATTGAACGTATAATCGCGTGTCAAGAAAGATAAATCGCCTATAATAGTATAATACTAGGCCAGACTGCGACTTCGTACGTGCAGATTTCGATTTTGATAAATTGACATAACCTCTTTATTTTTTAACCGATTTTATTAAAACAAACATTAAATGTTAAGTGAAGCCCATCACAATATAACCCTAAAAATTAGATTCAAATCGGATGAGTCGTTTTTAAGACAAACGTGCACAAACATACAGACAAAGACATGAAATGAAAAAACATTGTTTTGAGTCCTCTTGCATTAGGTCCCGCATTTAAATTTTTTAAATATATTTTCCATGTACAGACAGCGATCAGATAGTTTTATTATATACATAGATAAAGATTATATAAATGAAACCAATCGTATCTAAACGAAATATTCGCTTATCGTTCTCATTAAAAGTTCGTAGTTTCGCAGCGGGAGCGTGAAATAATTGGAATTTGTGTCAATATTTTCCCAAAATGCCACCAACAGTCGGTTCGTCTTTTAACCTAGAAAGTGTTTCCGATATGAGTAAAGTCGGAAACAACGCCCCAGATGAAGTCTCCACGGAAAGATATTTGCTTCGAATTACTCAAGCTTGTTTTAATCTTCTCGCGTACATACTTATTGGTGTCGTGGTCGGAGTCAATATAGTGTTCGCCTTCAGATTAGGCCCGGATCTAAGCCCTCTTAATTTACACATACTTTTGTGTGTCCTAGGGGTAAGTAGTTTGATTATTTTTAATAATACACATTGTAAAAACTTTATATTTTATTCAAACGAATTGATATCTCATAAAATAGACCTCATTTCATCAAATGGTATCATAAAATGAGGATTTAATGGCTAGTTACGTATGGATAATTAACTATATGATACAAACACTTTCGTAGATAATACGTTTTATTGTAAAATTTATTAATTAATGAAGAAAAGAAATGATTATTATAATAAATGAAAATAATAATATATAATATGTGGTGTATGGTTTCTCGTGCTCGGTACATTTCCAAAAATCCCTCGCTTAGAGAGAAGGAAATTCGAATTTCCTAGTAAATATGATGTTTCCTAAAATTTTTAATATTTTAAAACGTTTGTAAGGTAGCTTGTTATTGTATTTTTATATCTGTATTCATCCCATGAAGTCTCTATGTAAACTTTTAGGGACGACTTCAGTTGAACCTATCATTTTGAGATTGCAGTAATAGATATGTCCCAAAGTCTAGTTAATTCAATTTTAACGAGTAATGTTAACTTACAACAGCAATGTTATTTATTTAAATTTAGACAATGTCTTACTGTGATGTCTATTTGAACCGAAATAACTCACATCAGTTTATGTTTCGTTCTCTATCGTATATGATTTTAATAACGTTTCCTTCCATCATATCTGATTTACTTTAGGATTGTGTTTCGTTGCTAATGTCCAGGGAACATACTGAAATATGTTATTGTAACGTTAAGTGTAATAGGAGCCTGC
This sequence comes from Calpodes ethlius, assembly GCA_018251375.1. Taxonomy (NCBI): domain Eukaryota; kingdom Metazoa; phylum Arthropoda; class Insecta; order Lepidoptera; family Hesperiidae; genus Calpodes; species Calpodes ethlius. The sequence goes on from DWPA01006326.1 coordinate 3,131, forward strand.
TAGCCTCTTACAACCGGAGACAATTAATGGTGTCATCTTTCGCCAAGTATACGCGGCACTTACCATCTACAGGTTTTTTAATAATATATCTTTCGAATTGAGTAGTAATGATGGATTGATCCTGTATGAAAAATATCGATACTGATAATATAAGAGGTACCGACGGATTTTTAAGCCAATGGAATAAAACTCGAGTCTTTGTTTTCTTTTCCTAATACTCCTTTTAAGAATTGTCCATTCAATACTTTATTTTTAAAAATTGTATTATTCTTTACTAGTTCATTCTTAACTTCTTCTTCTGTGTAATCTTCATTTCGCAATTCTATTTCTTCTTTAAAGTGGTTACTTTATTCATTTGATCACATATTACGACTTTAAGCTCATACTTGTTTAAAATCTAAGATAGTTGATGCTCGTGCAGAACAAAAGAGGGAAAAGTGAGTTGCCTTAGAATACTCCTGGATGTAAATTGGAAAATTAGATCAGTAGCAATTGTATTGCTCATGCCATGAGTTGTAATTATACTTTCAAATTTAGTATAACCAACCTCAAAATGTCTGGTACGGATACCGAACATTTATTTAAAGAAAGAAGCTTCAGGATCCACTCATGGAATATGTAATCTTTTGAGATTGTGTTCATCTTCAAGTATAGTTTCATTTATCATAAGATGAACTTTATGACTTCAACCTCAACAGGGGCATCCCTTTTTTTGGTATATAGAGTTGCGTTACGTGAGACGCCAGTTTTTAATATCATCACCTTTGGGAATTTAAAAAAAAAACCGGTAGTATAGCTTTCATATATTTTTTCAAAACCTTTGAATTTTTTGTCAAATAATTTTATTACAAACTTATGCGTACTAATAAAATAAAGACATTATTGTAATAGTTGACCTATCCCTGGTGTTTGCCAATTGTGTAATTTACTTATTGCATGTTTTAATTGTTCTTCATCAATGATAATATATCGAAATTGTGCTCTTCTATATTTGTGTCTTCGATGTCCCTGATCCATGATGCAGTTTTATTTTATGTTATTGGCTAAGATATTATATTTTTCGAGATTTTTTATTGCCTTCTTGATGGGTGTTTTGATTGTTATCTGTTGTTGTACTGACATACCTCGATCAAATTTGTGTTAGTTTTCTAGAAATTTTAGTTTTATATTTTTCTTGAATTTCCATCGTCAAAACTTTGAGTCTTCCAGCTTTTGGTTTTAGTTTTATTTTAATTTTCTACCATGTTATCGTGATCTTATTTAATGAAGATGTTCATTTGTTTTTGTTCTCAAAATATTTAGTGTACAATCCCTTTCTTATTTCTTTAAGCTGTTCTAATTTTTTTCTAATAATATCAATATAACTTTTAATTTTACCTTTTTATATGTAAGGTTTCTAATTATTTTCTATAATTAGTGTTTTTGCGGCTGCATATATATTATTAATTGTTAGTGTGTAGTTTGTCATGAGTAATTTAGGGTGAAATTTAATAACCTTACGTGAGTTTTCGAAAATTGTGTTAAATATAGGTTTTGGTAGAAAATTTCTTTGAGCAATAGATATTTCTTTAATTTCAGCAAGGGATTGTAGGAGGTTTAAAATAAATTAGATGTTGGGCCATTAATTTGTTGAAGATTTTCTATATTAATGAGTTCATTGTCATCTGAAATAAGGTTGTATATGATCTATTGTATTTATATTTATTTGGTGATGTACAGTTGAGTTATTTTGTTGAGTATAAAATAAGACGTATGTGCCTGTATTTCGAATGACCAAAAGTGACGCTAGTGATTGCGTGTGTGTTCCCTTGTTCTGCTTGTTATTTTATCTGATCCAATAGTTCGGCTGATATGCATTTACTCTTAATTATGCTACACGCTTGAAATGACAAAGTGTTTCCAGTGAATTTAGCTACCTTTGGATTATTTTGTTGACGTTGTTTAAATAATCTCTTAAATGTTTTAATACATCCCAATTCTTCTCCTCTTGCTTTAAAATAACATTAAATTGTAACCACTGTCTTCTTGCGTCTTATGTTATCTGTCTCTCTAAGCTTGTCGTGGTCGTTTTCAATGCACCGGCAGAGTTCGCAGGAGATCATGAGCGCTGCCAGCCTCATCGGCATTACGGATTGTTCCAACTTTAGTATCTTTGGATTCCCCTACTCTCGTCCGCCTATTCAGCGAAGGCAGTCCGTATTCTACCCCTAACGTGCATCGGCGTACACCGGGAAGCGGCTTTTGTCGCAAGTTCATTAATTATCGTTTCATTATAAAAGGTTACAAGAGATACGTTAGCCATTGATGAGTATTTTGAAAAGCCAATGTTCGTCCCTCACGTGGCTTCAATGGTCATACCGGACATGAGATCTTCATGTCCTTGAGGGTTATATTATAATAATAAAGTATAATTATCATTACTTTTACCAATTATCAAATTACAATAGAATGTAATTAGCATCTTGCTTTAATTTCAGTTCCAACTGCTGATGGGAGTGGGCATCCTGACCTTAACCTCTGAAAGTGGTTTCGCAGTGGGTGTCTCGATGAAGCATAAACGCTGGCTTCATACAGTTCTGCAAGTTTTTGCCTCCGGCGTTGCTCTTGCTGGTTGCTTCATTATGAATCTACAAAAGAACGTCAACTTCGACACTCTACATGGGAAATTTGGTAAGTACAGAATTCTAAATTGGGATGAATTAAGGAATAAATAATAAGGAATAAATACCATTACCCTTGAAATTGATGTTAATTTTTAAATGATATAAAAGTGATGTAAAGGTGTTCATTCAAGTGTTACTACAAAATGGAGACATTATCGATAACGAAGCTTTAACTTAAAAACGTTGCACAAAATAAAATTAGGCGATTATTTATCAAAAATGCGATTTAAACGCCAGTTTGATATTTCGTTATGTTTTTGCATTAAAAGTAGCAGGCATAAACGAGAAGCATCAGGGTTTTAAGGTAGTATTAAAAATTCATAGTTCGTTTCTAAAACTGTAAGAGGCTGTAAAGAGTTAATCTTTAGAAAAAATACAAAACTTGACAGTCAGTGTAATCATCATAGATCATAGATCTTAAGCTTAAGCCTTAAGTTTTCCCAATAACTATCTTTAGGTTGAAATATTGGGTTCTTATATTTTTTAATTACTCTATTTTTTAATGTCAACGAACTAAACACCCATATTTTATCTTCTAATAAGTGCATTTAATATTTCAGCGTTGGCGTCCATGGTCTTCACTGTAGCCTGCCTGTTTAACGGAATAACATCTCTCTACGCCTACGAGTGGCGCAGGTGTCTCCCAGCCATCTTGTCCAAGCTAACCCACATTTTATTTGGAATCGCCGCATTTGTCACCGCCACCGTCTCTCTATGCTACGGTTTCCAGAAAGGCTTTTTCAGGGCTTGGGCTACCGAAGAAATCACTGTAGCATTATACGTCTTCACTGGCGTCTTCACTGCTATTTGTATTCTCAATCCCTTCATTACATTCTTTTCTAGATTGTGTAGTTCATGTCGCAAGTAATTACATGTAGATATTCAGTAAACATAGTGCATCGTAACACATAATAGCATTCGAACCTAATGCTCGGAATCTCAACGTCATAATAGAAATCCCTGGCAATATTTGGAACCAATACCAACCAAAATGTACATTTATACACATGAATAAAGATAATACTTAAATGAAAGATATCTTTATTATAATTAAATGACTGCGCCAGAAGAAGGGTTATGTTTTTCGAGTGTATTTATCTATATATATTTCATTGGCATGCTTCGTAGTCTAAAGACTTTAAAAGAGCTTGCTTGACAGATATCGTTATATTCATCTTAATTGTAGGTACAACACTGAGTGTATTAAAATTATAAGAATTAAAATTGCCGATATTTGGCGCCATATTTTTTTTTTGTTTTCTACATATTTTTTTCTCAAAATCTATTCATTGGAGTATCAAGATAAAGTTTTATGTAAATGGCTTACAAAAATATATACAATTTAAGAAAATTCGCCACTTGATTGTACCTATGTGGTCTTCATGGATTTGGTCACAGTATGCCGCTTATTTCGGTGACGGTGATGCCTGGGGTTACTGATGTCCATCAACAAAATTGAAGACTTACCATCAAGTGATTTATAACTTAAAAATACTATTAAGCATTCAGCAAAGCAGGTACAATAAATCTTAGTACGCATAACTATGTCAAAAAAATCTTATCGTTGATTGATAATGAATTTTTTAAAATGTAATTAATCCCACGGTATTATTGAACGTACGATAATATTATCTACCGTTCCATTCAAAAAACTGAAATATTGTTATTTAATACAACATAGTAATAACATTTATTATCTTTCCATGTCACTTTTTATGTTTCAATAACGTCATGACTGGTTTCTGCTTAGTCTGAATGTTGTCTGGTAGATAATGATTTATCGTTAAGTCCGCCTTTTTTTAATAAAGGTTTAAAAAATGTATAGTAATAATGTATTATTTGTAATGTATTTTAACTAATCCTAATGCGAAGTTCAACCATATATATTGGCCTGGGATCGGCCTTGGGCCGCCCAAAAAATTATAGTCATAAATAATTAAAAAAAAAACGCACCGATACAGATTTGAAACTCATAAATTAAATATGAAAGGTCTGTTCTTATCTGCTTCAATAACTTGTCAAGAAGTTTGAAAATTTAGTTTTTTTTATCGTTGGGCATTTTTTGTACTGAATTTAATGTATTATCAAAACATTCTTATGATTAGAGATGGCTAAGTTTGTACGTAATCTACACCAAAGGTAAAAAAATACACAAGTAAATTAGTTTATTGTAAGTTAAAAAATGATCTACTATAAAATTGCGTTTTTTAAGATAACACGTTATTGAAGCAAAAAACGATATTCAGTCGATACGTCTGTGTAATTTCGTGCTAGCCGCGACAATGAAAGATATGGCTAGACTTCCATATTATATTCCTTGTCACTCTTTCAGCATCTAATAATTATTACGTATATCTGAGTAACCCTTAAGACTTGGAATCTAATCGTGAAGCATTATTCCAATAACAACGTTTAAAAATATTCCTTATAGACCGTGTGACAACCGGAGCAATTATTTTAATTTTAATTTTTGTGTTAAAAAAAAGTGTATGCACAAATAACATCGACACCAGAGCTATTATCAATGCGTTGTCGGCCAAAAAAGAAGCGGGCGCCATGTTATTTCTATTCCTCTAGCACTGTATCTAAACATTTCATAAGCGGAGAGTGTTAGCTAGCCAATCAGGAAACCATATGCTACAAAAATTTCGTTCAAATGAAACTATATTATGACTTGTTAACTGTTTCGTACTTCCTATCTTTTAGGGATGTTTAATGAAAATATTCTTTAATTTGTAACAATTCACAGATATCCTAAAACATTTAATTGAGCTCGAAGAGGCGTTTAATATTTTTACACTCTGCAATCGCTATTCGTTTCTCTGCTACAGTGAAACCAGACTTTAATCAGACCTCCTAGATCAATAAGTGTAGGTTCGCCTCAGTAATGCGTAGCTCACGAACCGACATGCTAATTGATATATGCGTGCACATAGGATCCTCATCTCATGCACACTGCATACTCATCGGGGTGTAATTTACAATAACTGCCGCATTAGGGCATAGTGAGCGAGTCATAATGTCGACATTAAACCACGACTATTGTATTTAGATGGGGCATTATCGGGTTATAAAAGAAAATATTAACTTGTATTAAGTTTGCTATTGAATGCGGAATCATTTTTTTGCCTACAAGAACTACTCTTATCAAGTTACCACGTTACTAATGAAGCATTTTGGTCAAGTCATAGTAATATGATACATATCGAAGAACCGGTATTGAACGTCTTTAAAAAAGCAAATTTTTTTTTTTACTATAATAATATATATTTAATACAGTATCAAACATTTACTGTTGATACTTCGCAGATATTTTTTGTCTGTGGAACGTGGCAATGAATAAATTAGCATAAAGTAAAAATATATTAATAAATATAATTATTATTTAGGAACATAAAAAACTGCTCACTAGAATTCAATAAAACCTTATCTATTCTCAATTATATTGTAGTGGCAACCCCACAGCCTCAAGCCACATGAAATACATTAGTGTATGCAGTAATTCTTCGTTCGCACAACATTTATGTGTTACTTAACTATAATATCATTTATTTAGCTCCTGTGGTTGTTGTTTAATTGCAGAAGCTTAATTTCACGCACACCGTAGTATTAATAGTGTAGTCGCACCCGGATAATAATTAATTTTGTAGTTGAAGACTTTATTTTAAGTACTTTAAGTAATTTATTGACAAGAAGTCATTCATAAACAACAGGTTGAAACGATTGCTCCTTACCTTAGGAGACCTGAAAGCTCGCAGATACTATGGCCAAAGAATTAGTTTGGCAACACACCGTGGCCATTCTGCCAGCTTAGGATGAACGTAGCATGAACTTAGGATGAAAAATACTACATTAATATTATAAATATGAAATCGGGTTTGTTTCATTGTCAATCATTCACGACGCAACGACAAGATTTTTGTGTGAAGATCAATTTGGGATCAATCTGGCAACTAATGATATAAAGGAATTGACAACGTTTTTACTGCTTTTGTTTTTGCGGGCAAAGCTCAGGTAATAACTAGTTATATATATTTTGTAAATATAACATTCATTATGATACTTACCTGCAGATATAGATTGTTTTATACGTATTAATATATAAACATATTTATTGTGTTACACTGAATATAGCTTTTATAGCTGAATTATTTCTCATTTAATTAATTAAAACAATTTTTGTTTGTATGTCTAGTAATTAGTAATTAGTATTATTTTTTCAAAATAAGTTTTAACGTTAATTGGTTAATAACAACCCAATCACAGATATAAGACAATAAAATAAAAATAACTGCGGTAATTCCAATATCTGATGAAAACTTTTGCCCATATAAAATTTATTACTATCGATTGAACGAGTAACCGCGTATCAGGAAAGATAAATTGCTTATTATTGTAGTATAGTATTATATAAATGAAATCAATCGTATCTAAACGAAATATTCGCTTATCGTTCTCATTGAAAGTTCGTCGCTTCGCAGCTGCAGCGGGAAATAATTGGATTTTGCGTCCGTATTTTCCCGAAATGCCTCCAAACACAGTCGGTTCGTCTTTCAACCTAGAAAGTGTTTCCGATATGAGTAAAGTCGGAAACAACGCCTCTGCCCCAGATGAAGTCTCCACGGAAAGATATTTGCTTCGAATTACTCAAGCTTGTTTAAATCTTCTCGCATACATACTTATTGGTTTCGTGGTCGGAGTAAATTTAGTGTTCGCCTTCAGATTAGGCACGGATCTAAGCCCTCTTAATTTGCACATAGTTTTGTGTGTGATAGGGGTAAGTAGTTTTATTATTTCTACCTTATTTTCAATAATACACGTTGTAAAAGCTTCATATACTTGGCCGAAATACTAACAAAATAACTTAATCAAACAAATTGGATTGTGGAAATGGATTTAAAGTGCTAGAAAATTACACAAAATTAAGATTGACTGATGCCATAGACAACATTCTATCAAATAATATCATAAAATAAGGGTGTAGTGGCTATTTAAACAAGGACACTTAAGGTTAATACTATCATAGATATTATATGAACGATATATGTTAAATTTTATTGTATGACTTATTAATTAGTCAAGATAATTAACATTATTATTTAGTAAAAAAACCCTTTTAGTTATAAAAATGTTGTCCAAATATCAACAGAAAATTTGGCCAATATTGTTGAAGAATGAATATCTACTATTATTATTTTCTGCGGTCAATATAGCCGATATTATTTTATGAACATAATTGTTATGTTATTATATTGTTACCGGGCAGTACCTACTATTTATTAGTGAATAATT
>DWPA01006327.1:0-11085 GCA_018251375.1 Calpodes ethlius
GTTTGTACTCCCATCTATTTCACTCTAGTTTCTTGAACAATGCCAAAGAAAAAGATAGGTAAACGAGTAATCAGTTTTTTCTATTTCACTGTGAGACCTCATAGTAATGTTTGTGAATATGGAGGTGTATCTTGTCAACAATGCGGAAAGAACAATTAGTATTGGCGCACGCGGATTTGGTTTATAACTGTCGCAAGTTTCTGAGTTCATGACACATTTTTAGATGCAAGAATCCTTTTTAAGTATAAAAAAACTACCTGATTTGAGTGTATGTCAAACCTAGTTAAAGTGAAGTAATTGTTATTTAAAGAAGTTTGACAGAACTCAACGATGATATTACTAATCTCAGAATATTGAGCCGTGATATGTTTAATCGTAAGATAATAACTATAACTAAACCACACTCACCAATTGATACCTGGTAAGTACTTCCCTGTCCAATTTCCTTATGACAGTAATAATACCAGTATTGGAGCCGATGGCGAACTGAAGCAAATCGTTGCCGGATAGTATTGAATACGTCACTGGTTCGTTCTCGGGATCTTTGGCCTGGTAACAAAAGTTGCAACATTCTTAATATGAAACCAAATCCGACAACTGTCACATTGTTCGAATAAACTCTTTGTAAATAATAAAAATAACGTTGAACACTAATAGTTCCATACTCGAATTCCCTGTATTGTGGGTGCTACGGACAATGCACACAGACATAATTACATACGCCCAGACAGAACAGAAGTCTAAACTCATCATAAATAAATCAACTTTGCTTGAAATCGAACCTAGGACTCTTTGTTTATGCGTTTAAAAGGTTCTCTGGTATGTTTGGGTACGTTTAAAGAAAACGACGTGTTTTACACGTGACAGTTTAATTGCAAATAAAAAACTATGTTTGACCTTGAACCGTATAGTAAATATAATAGGCGGATCAGCTAACTAAGCATTATTATCAGACAGAACCTTTAAATGGCTATTCCATATGATAATAATCGTGCCACACTGTGCAGAATAGTGCTTAGGTTGTTAAGTCAAAATAGCGAACAAAAGCTATGTATAGCAGTCACATTCTTTGGGAATGATCTTGAGGGCTAAGTAACGTGCACTGATTGTCCTTTTATGAAAAGTTTTAAATATGAAGGAAACAATTTCTACACAAAATACACTCTAATAAATTATATATAAATAAATTAAACTAAAATGGGACTTACAAAGTCACAGCTGGAATTACGTTATCAATAAGGATGCTACACATTAATAACAAGACTAAAGAAAAATATCACGTGTAACGTTCCATTCTACGAATGCTACCAAAACATATATTTTAGAAACAAAAAGTCACTCACAGTAACGGTGGTAACTGTAGAGTTGATAGCAGCGCCCTCTGATACCGGCGCGAAGTAATCTCGCGACGAGAACTGCGGAGGCCTAGTGTTGGGGCCGGGCGCCACTAGCAACTCGACGATTCCTTGTGAACTGAGCCCTTTAGCGTCCATTGCTCGCACAGTTACACTGTACTGCTCACCCGCTTGAAGGCGACCGGTGCTTGCTACAATAACAACGAGAAAAAAACGCACATGAGTAAATATGATTCCATGATCTTGAATTCTCGTTTATGCATGTAACATGGACGACTAACACGTCAACTGGAAAACCAAGGTTTATCTATATACAAATATCAAAATGTCAAAGTGTGTTTGTTTGTCCTTCTTTCACAACGTATCTGAGCATCTTTATGATATGATTTTTGTTATGGAGATAGTGCCATAGCCTACTTTTCACCGTTAAAAACATTTCATTTCTGTGGGAACATCCATTACGATGTATAATTTAGCCAAATCAAATAAAGTGTTAAACAACAAATTTTGTCTCGCAACCAATGAGAGAAAGGAATTAACAACCAGTTTATGGGCATTCTTTTTTCACACACGAGCGAAGCAAGCCACATTTAGTCTGTTATATATAGATTAACTAAGCTACAGAGATATTCTATTATTAATAAAATTTTATATAATATTATTGTGATACTAACTCATACTAATTGGGATTCCTTGTAAAATTAAAATACAGACTCAGATTTGCTTTCATGATACTTTTTTAAATATACTATTTCAAATTAAAATAAATATCAACTATGTGAAGAGTATACTAATCAAGTCCCAAAACAAACCACTTATTTATGTGTGTGTTTATTTTTGTATGTGCACAGTCAAAAACTAAAATTTTATAAGTTTCAATTAAAATATTTTATCTGTCACACCTAAAGATAAATATATGTATACCTGGCACATACTAATAATATCGTGTAACTGTTGTAACTAAAACAGTGTTTAGGTACTCTTGTTAAAAACAGTATTATAATAACAAACACTCAGTGATGGTTACAATGTGGTTACAATCAAACCATGCAAAAAGACATGAATCACACAATAATTAAGTACATCAGAAATATATTGTGAGAGTTTTAAAAAAGTGCAAAATTCATGCATAATATTTGCAGGTAATATATTTCATTTACGCTTATCAATTATGTTGTAATCCGTATGTTTCACTGGTGATAAGCGGCTTTCTCTTTTCATATCATCTGCAATTAATTTCATATCAAACTTATTACTTTTATATAAAATGTTTTTTAAGTTGATTGGTCTATTACATATGTTTTTCCCTTAAGATCGTCTTCCAATAGACATTTCTTATTACTAATGTTGTGTTATTAGTATATAAATACAGAAAAATATTCACATAAAACAAGAACCGCAGAAGCAAGGCCAATTAAAAAAATATCACAAGTTAATAACATTTTCATATAAATCTGTTTTGAGAAAATCTGTAATACAATGCATAATAACATAAATACAAATAAAAAAATATTTGAGTGCATATAGACTTGCTGGCTTTTTGACAACCCATATGTACGTTCAAAATATAATATAATACGTACGTAAGAAACAAGCGACAATTGAACCTTATTACATTTATTATCATATGTTTTATCACCGCTGTGAATAATTTATCGAAATTTATCATCTATACCCAAGTTGATTAATGTTTAAGAATCAATCATTGAATAATATTAATTAAGCGTATTAGCGAATTTGTTGATATTAAATTACTTTATTTAATGATAATAGTCGACAAGAGTAGAGAAATAATTTGATGGTAAACTGAAATATTCGTCTATGGACGATCAGTAATGCCAATGACAACCCATTCGTTGTTGCCCAGAAAGAAAATATTAAAGATTTTTTTTTAAATCACACTTTTATTTAGTGAATGACACCCTGGTTACTATAAAGAAAAAAATTACACAATACTAATCACAGGAGCCCAAACTCGATAGGGTTGAGTCGTTTTATTCTTGAGTTCCTATGACCACCTTCCAGTTCTATCATCAGATCAGGTCGAAGGTTTCAAATTATTATATTGTCATGAGAAATAACTTAGTATGCAAAATTTCAGCTTGATTATATATCAAGAAGTGGTTCTAATATCGATTACAAAATTCGGCCTAAATATACCTACATACATACAAACAGACAGAGTGAGTTGAATATGAGTGTGCAATCAAATAATGTCGTAGCTATCCTGAAAATAAATCTGTACGTAATATATCTAGAACAATCAAAACATAGCATACCAACCGACAAAAACCGAGCAAATCTATTGGCACACGAACACATTTTATAATATTATCTATTAATACAAGTTTAGAGTGCAACTTACATATAATCCCCGTGTTGGGATCGATCGTGAACTTGTTACCGCCATTGTTAGATACGTGATACAGACTGTATATTATACGTGCGTTCTCACCCTCGTCTATGTCCGTCGCTTCCACCTGGAAAAGTATTATTATTTAACGGAGAACATACTCGTAACTTATCAATGGCGTCCGAATGTGTCTAGGCGTGCCTAGGAATGTGCCTAGGCCCACTCAACGTTACAATTTAAATAGCTAAACAAAGAAACAGACGAGCCATGATGGTAAGTGATCATCGCCACCCATGGATATTATCGCTGTCGGGCAAAAAACCAGAGAGAAAGAAAGACTTTAGAAAAATTAGAATAAAAAAATTAAATTAACGCTAACACACTCATACCCCTGCAGTAGGATTCCCTGTGTCGCGGGCAGCATGGACGACACAAATAACGCGTCACGTTCATGACCCGAGAACTAATATTTATCTGTCACATAAATATCGCCGCGGCTGGGAATTGAACCCAGTACCCCTCGCTGCGCAGGCAGAGTCACTACCAAATAGGCTACTGGGCCGTCATAATTATAAGAGATGAGAAAACGGGGACTTTTAATTCATGTAATTACCTTATAAACGACAGTGGGCTCCAAGCTGGCGGGTACAGTGACGGGTTGAGTTTTAGGTATGACAGGCGCGTTGTCGTTCTGGTCCAGCAGCTGCACTGCTAGAGACAGTGGAGCTGATGCCGCGCCGCCACTCGCTTCTCGCGCTACCACCTGGAATTATTAGTAATAAATAATTACATGAACATTTTAATAATATAATTAAACATTAACTAAAAAGCCAATTATTAACCTTTATTGGGTAAATATACGAAATATAAAGAGACTAATAGTATCTCTGTTTCACATAACGTGAATGACCATTTGTATCACTTCTCCTTGGCTTTACTTTAGATATAATTAACGTTAAATGTTAAAGACATACTTATCATTTATTTACATGGTTTTATAATAAATCCGTTTACTGTAACAATATTTCTTCAATTAACAAATATTACTTACACTACTTTTCAACAATTATGAAAAATACTTACTTGGAATCTAAATTTCCCAGGATTGGGAGGGTCTCGGTCTAATCTCTCATCGCTTACAATGAGATAGCCGTCTTTGTCTATATCGAAGAAATTCGTCGTCAATTCAAACGTGTATTTTGGCACTGGATCACCTGGGCCCTGAAAATTGTAAAGAAAACATATTAACTAAAATAAGAATGTTAAGTCGGTATTAATTATTTTCAACAGAACGAATGAAACAATCCTTTGCGATCCACTGATCCCACCCACTAGGAATAACTTACTGAATAAATGTAACCTGCTTTGATTGGCTACAGGTTGGACAAGGTAAGTGACGGATATAATTGTTCTCAACTGATTATAATGTCTAATTTGGTTATAAGCTTATCATGTATATTCTAAAATGTAATGCAATTTTGCAAAGGAAAGGTTCTACCTTTTCGGCCTATAACCCTCTACCATCAAAAGAAACATCTTGTAATATGACATGTATTAGTTGCAAAGATTTTACAAGAATTTCACGCGAATTCAGAGCGTCTGAAGAGAATCCCCATCATCATCTTTGTCGTCATCATCATCAGCATCGTTATCATCACCGTGATCATCAGGATGCTTATTAAAATGCTAGTTGGAACTGACTGACAGACTTCGTACAGCCTAAAGCAGTTAATCTAGCTTGAAGCTTTATACACGGCATATGATATGGGAGAGTGCTAAAGAGATTATGGAAAAAGTGGAGTACATTCTTTACATCCTAACGGAATAAAGTAAAGGTAGGGACAACATTTCAGCGATTTCACTTACCAAATCCGGATCAGACACACTAAGTCGTATGGGTTGCATGTTAGCGTCCAACACTTTGGTTCCTTTGGGCGAGTTCTCTTCAACTTGGCCTTCGTCAGAGGAAGCTTCCACTACAGGTGGACTGGAATCCACCGGCCGTACTGTGATCGTTAGCTTCGCTGTCGTAAACCTTTGGGCCTCTGAAGCTTCTTCAGCCTGGAAATGGTTAATGTCTATATCATCACATCATTATCACAATCCAGAACTGCTCCTGTGCTGGGCTAGGGTCTCCTCTCACAATCTGAGGGGAACAGGCCATAGTCCACCCCTTGGACAAATTCTCATTTACAGATCTAACACTTTTTGAAAAAAAAAATTTGAGAACTTTCGTATGTGTCGGTTTCCTCATTCCTTTACCGAAGCAAATGATACTATACGAATATAACATGACTTCCCAATGAATTCGAATAACGATATTCTATCCACTAGTATTTGATCCCGTCATTATTAAGATCCTGCCCTCTATAATCGAAATATTTTACTCTGGATAGGTCATTATCAGTCTTATACTACGACATAGTTTGAACCATCAAGTCATAGCTTCATTTAGTCTCTAATAGGTACAAATCTAATTTAATTACCGCCAAAATGGTGGGAAGTAGATTGACATAAAAATATAGTTATACCATCCAGATATTGGGATGCATCCAGAATATTACACAAGTTATAATTAATACTTTGATAATTTGCTTATGAGGTCCGTAACTCAGGCATACCAATGTTAAATTCAAGAGAAATACATCATATATTTTTTTCATCGACATAAGCTTCAATTTACCTTAATAACGAGCTGGAATTTCTTCGCAATACTCGTATCAACTGGCAGTAGCTGGCGAACCGCGCCCGTGTTCTGATCAATGTCGAAATACGTTCCCCAGGAGTCAGGTTCCCCGCTCTCGATGCTGTATTTGATCCTAGCATTCAATGTGTCCATGTCGACTGCTTGTATCTTCTCTGGTTCAATTGTCAATATTCCTGCTAGAACTCCACTGTTAACCTGAAACGTAAGGGAAAATTTTGAGTTTTTGGAATTCGAAGTCTAAATTTTTGGGATACCAAATTTCATATCCCATATACTCAGGGGTATGATTCAAGGATTTCAAGGATTTCTTTTATCACACGATTTAACCTCGCGGGATGTAACACGATAGCTGCATTCATGACTGTAATTGTAATCAATATCAGCATAAAATACAGTATTGTATGTAACAAAATGGGTAATTGTTATAACGAAATTAATGACTTACATAACTAGTATACTCCGGATTAATGCATGCGCCCTCGTGCAGTGTACATCCCTTGTATATAAACGATGGGTCCTGGTCGTCGTCATCTTGTATATTTACAGTCAATGTCGTAGTGCTGGATAAGCGTCTTTTTGTATCACGTGCGCGATCCTGGAAAAAAATAAAGCCTTTAAGACATCATGTTGATGACGTACGATTCGATAGATTCCTAGGTAAGAAGGGTTATCTTATACCAGCCTACTTTTACGTCATCATAGACATAAAATATTTTTCAAACATATTCTATTTGGGCTAGTTTAGGCAGAGTAATATATAACGTAACAGGTAGAAATTGTGACTTATAAACGTCACTTCTTTGCTTCTACCAGTGTATCGTGACGGTTCTTTATCAATGGTTTCATCTTTCTTTCTCCTTCTCTCTTCTTAATTGGCCGTCAAAGTGTTGTTACTTTTGATTTCAATTTGCATAAAAAAGGGAAAAAACGGCCTAACAGAAGAAGAACAGGGTATAATTTTATTTCTGTAATGATTGTGCAAACATTAGAGTATACGAAAGTACACTGTTGTTTCTTATATTGCCCAAAAAAGAAGCAAAGTAATACTTACAGAAGCAACGATAGTGACTAGATACTTCTGAGTCCGCTCGTAATCCAAAGTGCCATTGACAGTCACTTGTCCCTGGTGCGGGAGTGGTATGGCGAAGAGTCGGTAGCCGTCTGCAGCGTTCGCAGCCTCTAACGTCTTATTGTCTCCTGGTATTATGAAGTATTCCGCGAGGCCGTTGACCCCGGCATCTGGGTCCATGGCACGAATTCCATCGAACACCGTCGTCCCTAATGGTACCAACTGGATGTGGAAAGAAATAATCAGAAATATTAATAAATTCTATTCATGATGAAAGTTTTAAAGTTTAAGTAAAGTATAATTAGTTAGTTATAGTTTTATAGATAAACATAAAAAAAAGTTAAAAATCCTATATTGTTTGAAAAATAGACCTAAACATCAATCTTATATTATTATTGAGATTCATTGATTAAGTAATAACTATTTAATTTTTTTACATAAAAGAAGAAAAGATAATTTAGTAAAATAGAACACGAATAAGAACTTTATCGATATAGAAATATCGATTTTAAGTGACGATTCTATCTTATTAGTCGTTAAAAGATAACTAAAGTTTGCTACAACCTATACTAGAGACATAACATCACAGGTTGTCATAAATAAACAAGCAGCACTCAATAAAACCGTATAAGTCGAACGGGTCTATTACAGCTGCCAACATAACTCGTCGCATTAATTCAGGTCTCACCTCCGATATGCTGATCTCGTAGGGCGTGCCTTGAAAAACCGGCGCGTTATCATTGATATCCGATACTCTTACAATCACGGGTATCGTACGCCGCTTCTTCGTGGCTTTCACTTGACAAACAAGCTGTGAATAGAATAACTCTATTTGTACAAATAAAAAATAATAGAACTTGTAGACTATTGAAAAAAAATATATAGTTTAAAAAATCTTTAAACATGTTTTTAGCATAGTTATCGTGTTGCCTTTCGACTTAATCAGACACTAAATATAGTTTAAGATTAGAGTACTTCTAAAGGCAAATCAAACGAGCCCAAACTCGATTAGGTTGCGTAGTTTAATTTCAGAGTTCTACGGCCACGTACCGGCTTCATTATCAAACCAGATCTTACGACTTATTTACATTGTTATCAATCGAATATTAGATTGGGTCAAATGTAATTTAAAAAAAATTTCAGAGACAAATCGGACACATGAAACAAAAAAAGACCTGTAGAACCTGTAAAATAATTACAAACTATGAGTAATTCACAGAAATAGAAATATCTAGATTATAGGTTACCAATAAACCCTTCACGGTTTAAAAAAAAAAAATGGCATCTAAGTTTTCAAAAATAGTCTTAGAAGAATTAGGCCATTTTAGAGGAATCACTTTTAGCATAATCACACAAAACATCTAGAATTAAAGACATAATTAAAGTAGTCTTCCCAGGTTACCTAAAACTATGTCCTAGTCATCTATACTAATCCATCTCTAACGGAACTACATCCATAAGTCAGATTAGAATTGCTTTAATTCCATTGCTCAGAAGACTAATGAGAATGATGCGGATAAAATCTAGAGAAATAATTGTAGACGGAAAGATAATAGTAGTATCTACACTGCAAGTTCAATTACTAATTAACAATTATAGCCCGAAGCGTTAGCGTTCAAATGAATTCAAGTGTCTTGTCTAGATGAGAAAACAAATTATTTACTTTATTTGAATAGCGGCCCGTTCAAAAATACCGTATCTACTTAAATGAGATACAAATCGAATTTTGTAATAAATTGAAAGACAATTAGAATAGACATTGACTTGCCTATGATGAAACATTAAGATTGCTCGATTAGATGATGTAAAGGGTGAATGCTTTGCTACCGTTCTATAGACATATTCGCGTAACTTTTAAACTGATTCATACATTATAATGATGTGTAATTATAACGTTAAGGCATTACATAAATCAGAATGCAATTAATAAATAATAAAAGAGCTCATGAAGGCCTTCAAAAGGCAAACAATGTATTATCAGATAGTAAATTAATCGAAAATTCAAACTGTTACTTTCAAACTATGCTGTCAGTATCTATTTGAAAGTTTTTAACAGTTAAGTATCCAATTCTACTGATAAATCGCTATCTGATGAGTAACAACAGTACCGATTAAGAGTTTTAGGCAAGAAGGCTGGTCGAAATTCGAAATTTCAGTCTTGTTGTTGATTAAGAAAAAAGTGCCACCAAAGGCCATGACTGCGGCGCAAGCAACTTCACATACTAAGACTTAATCTGGAACACTTAGATTTAGGGCTACTTCAAATTGTAATGAAACTTCTCAATTCTTAAAGAGAATTAGAAGTAGTCTGCCAGAAAGAACAAAATTATATGCCAAATATATGGACGTATCGAAAAAAGGACCACACGAAAAATTACCCTACGGCATAACGCATGTTGCAGATATGCGAATATTTAATGAGTTACACGTTATTAAGCAGGCCACCTGCCTCGTTCTTGGTCGGCCATATTTTTTTACAATTAAGTAGTACCTTTGATCATTTATTCGGTTATAGAAATGTATTAGCCTAGATTATAAAACATTTAGAAGGCAGTACCTGAAACACCATATGCGATAAGTTATCGGCATCTCTATCGAGCGGCTCCAACAGCTGAAGCCGCTTACCATCCAGTTGGAACAACGTTGGACCCTTGGGGAATACCGTGGACAGCACCACGTCTACATCAGGCTCGCCGACTATTGGCAGTTCCGCTGGTATAGTGCTTTGGTTTACTTCTGCAAGGAGACAGTTGGAATTTTAGAATACAATTATAAAATACTTAGTAGTACGAGTATATGTCAAATAGTATCTAATAATGCAAGTATGATATATTTACGAATAATGTGAAGTCATGGTAAAGGATATAGCGTTAACAGATTTCAAGAACGTAAAGAAACATGTTATAGTTAAGTACTAATAACATAGACGTTAAGGTTTGATATCTAGAATTTTTTCGAGGTTTCTTATCCATTATATTCCAAGCTTTGGATTCGCAAAGAAGCCATATTAAATGTTTTAAGTGATATTGAATTTTAGTTTAATGACCAGGGAAAGATAATTTAAACGGAACGGAAACGGTTTAGTTACCAATATTACAGCGTTTTTATAGTCATTTGCAATTTAGACACAAAGCAGGAACTAAATTAAAATATTTTAGTAATAATTCTGTGGAGTATAAATATTTTTTTAAAGTAACAACAAATAAAACTTAAATACGAAGTAATGCTTGGATTGATTACTAAATACTAAACAAAATATAAATAAGGATTTGTAAATACTTCAACACCATTATTAAAATTATCAAGAAATATTATAAAAATATTCAAAATTTCAAAAACATCAAAATAAAACAAGCTAAAAAAATATGACACTAATTCAACTTGTTATATTATCATTTCTTGGTAGGAAACGTCAAGGTTTTTATGCTCGTTAGACATGATTATGGTAAAAAAGGAGTACCTATTATCATTATCAACAATTATTATGCACAGGATACAAATGTAATAAAAGCCTTGGAACTTAAAGGAAATATACGAGTAGCAACATGTAATATTAAACATCAGAGATAAGACATAAAGTAAAAATATTAAATGTAATTTT
>DWPA01006328.1:0-11084 GCA_018251375.1 Calpodes ethlius
AGATGTCTTTAATGTTATTGGTGTCCATGAGCGGCGATGACTACTTACTACATATAATTCTGCATTTAAACGATGCAAAAATGATGCACTGATCAGTGAACGCGGAGAAACTAATTTGAATGCTGTTATCTTGTAAATAAAGTTCAAACTTGTTGTTACGTTGTGGTCATCGTAGGGCGTCGAAGGCGCGGGTGCCTAAATAGGATTTCGTCTCGAATAATGCAGCCTAAGGTTTATCAGCTCCTTTGAGAAGTTGTTTACATAATATAAAGTTTGAAGTGTTGCGATTCCAACAACTGTTAATGGTTAAGAATCATAAGCGCTTCTGGGCTTCAAATGTCATGGTAAATTTTTCCCGTTTGTTATCTTCACAAAGCTGTCGTTAAACCATGTCTGAGATCTTTGAGTTGTAAAAAAATCTTTATATTGTTTCGTAACTTCAAACTTTAAGTATCAAGAGATCTCCGTACCACCTCGTCCATTTTTGAACAGAGGCCTGAGTTGAAGTGCTGTGAAAGCATGCAGCCAACTTGACCTTAGTAGAGAAAGGGATGATAAATGAAGAGTGCCTACATAAATACATATACAAGGCAGTGAGCTACTGACAGTTTTCAGACAATAAAATAACTTTAAATTAATTCTTCCTGCGTTCCAATACTGCATAAGTCCACGAATTAAATAGCTAACCTAACCTAACCTAAATTTCTAGCCTAAACCTTTTCGTTAAACAACGTTACTCAACTAAACGTCTAGATGTCGCTCAATCGAATGACTGATGGGCAGGATCAAGAATGCTGTGAATAAGTATTAGTTTACAATGTAAAAATTAGGTAAGTAAAGGTAGGTAAGTGGATTTCACTGATTTTTCTTTGGAACCCGACTTATAAACTCACCGAACTATATATAACCTAAGTTAAAAATGAACCCCTGGGACCATACCAAGCAACAATAAGCTCCAAATAAACTCAATTGGGGAATACAAGATCCTGAAGCTGCTTCCTCCACAACCAAAACCCTCGTAAGAGGCGACCTACGACCCCGACTGTTGTTTCTTATCAGCAACAACACTTAAAAAGTGGCAAAACACTTCTGATAATTTGTAGATAGTATAAAACAAACACAGTAGGCATTATATCGCATTTTTTCGATCCAAAATGAAATCTATATGTTTTTTATTCAATACGATACAGGCAGGTTTTATTGAAAACGCCGACGAATTTTATGGAACGTCACGAATCAGCTGTAAAGTTTTTCACTGCAGCTGTAAAAATCACGTATTGCACTTTGTATTGATGCCCGTTCGTTTCATTGTACAAATTGAATACGTAACGTATGAACGAACGTTCACAATTCACTGAAACCGCGTCGTCTACCTATATATCATTTTTTGTATTGGCATCAGTGACTCATGCTTACAGTTACATAACTTTTTTACTTTTGCTACTGGTTCTTTATGCGAGAAAAATGGGTTTTTGAAATTAATTGTTACTTTTTACTCTGATTCTGGTATTTAATCAAAAAAACAGATATATTGCTCTTAACTACGCCAATATTTCTACCTTTGTTTCCGTGAAATAGCTCATAACACGGCGGCTATCTCAGCTGATTGTCGGACTGAAGTACTAGCTGAGTGGATGACTGGCCACTAGTAACAATCATTCCTTGAGCACTTTCTTGTGTCACGAACCTTATTGCTGTCAGTCCCAATAGTTATCATTACTTAAATAATGTCAGACGCTTTTGGACGGTAAAAACTTTCAACACATGGTTTGGTCACTAACTCCTTTACTATTCGACCTAAATACCTCAGGAAAAGACACCCGTTCCCTGAGCGACTGCCATCTATTAATGGGCTGAAGCCATCCACAGAATTATATATCAAGTGCCTTACAATGTTGAAACTAGGTAAAAGTACATATTTAGGTATATCTCTTAGTGTTTCAGCACTGTTATTTACAATGAAAATAGAATCTACCCGGTTTTCAAGTTTTTCAGTCCTTATTTTGAATTCAAATTACCAAATGTAAGGGTACAGCGATTTGTAATTATATTTTATAAAAGAAAGGTATTTTCTCTTACAAATTGCACGAGTTCACGATTTTAATTTATCGCCCCGCCATCTACCGGGGCATTTTTAATTATTTGATCTGCACACCCTGATAAATCAGCAACTGTAATTGGTCGGCGGTTTCCACTTTAAACGGTTTATATCATTCCTCACACGCCCAGCACTAATTAGTTTATGAATTTTAATTCAAGTTCATTCAATGAATCGCATTGAAGATGCGAATGCTTTGACAGTGCTAATAGCTTGATTTAACGTTTCATTGCTTTTCATGAATACCTATTAAGTGCTTACTTTCTTGTTATTACGTGTATCAGTATGTAATAATATTGTTAACTTATCTATACGTTAAAAGTAATTATTTAAGCAAGTGTAATCTTTTATTAATTAAATATTCTTAAGAGGTGTTTAACCTGCGTAAAAGCTCGCGTGGTCCGTGTATCGCACCACGTAATATTAATTCGTTTTTAAGGTCACTCACCCTTTAGTAACTAACTAATTACATATTTATTAATCACACGTCCTTCTTTTTTGTTCGTGCTTATTATTTTTTTTAATATAATTTACTAAAGAGTTAACTAGTTTTTATTTGTGATAGATTTGAAATCTGTTACTTGCAGGATTATATCTTAAAGTAATTTATTTCACCAACCTATATATGTTATCTACAAAGATATTGGTTTATGAGTATTGTGAACGCATTGTCTTTTTACAATTTACCAGTGTTAAAAATCCAATAAATAGTGCGTTTGTATAAATGAAATTTTGTATACCTTGATATATAAGTCGAGTAGCAATGCAATATAATTGTGTCACAGAGTTAGTTAGATGATGAAGAGACAGGGTAATTATAGGAACTCTGTAATAAAATTTTGCAACCCGTTCAGATTTGAGTCCATTTGATTTGTCTAGAGAAGTTTTCTGGTCTTAGATTAATGAAGTCGATGATAATTCTCTTCTCGCTACAATGAAACTGTTTCTAATTTTTTAAACTACGTTTATCTTTTATCCCTTATAATTTATACTTAATCTTGTAGTTTTATATTATAAATATCCTATTAAGTACATTTTAGTCAAGAATTAGTTTGAAATTAATACGGAATACTTGACACTGTTATACGAACAGGGATATCCCTCCAGCTCAGATTATCACACATAGGGACTGGGGAGAGATAACTGGTGTAAATTGAACTTATGAATTACTGAATATATAATAACATCGTTAGCATTTTAGCAATTAAATTTGATAACGTGATGAAGGTTCTCACGCTCATATTATTGGTTGGCATGTGACGTAATGTTGATCGTCATCGTAGCGGAAACGCTTAAATACATCAGGACTGTGTAATGCCATAGTAACTATGAGTACCTCCTAATATAACATATTTGACTTTAACTTTAACATATTTGTATATTGACAACGAAGTTTACTAAAGTAGCTAGGAACCTATAAAAGTTTCAAACGCAAATCATCCGAAGCTCGATTACTTCCTAGGCATGCCATGTATACCACGGTAAGAATACGATGCTTCTGAGAACTCATAATGAAACCCCTTACTTCACCGTGCTGCTCTCACCTGATGGTCAACCGCTGTATCTCTTCGCAGTTCCAACTCCAGCCATGCTAGTTCACCGAGTGCATCGCAGCCTACACTAAAGACGCTTCCTGTGCCTGTACTAGCTACTGCCCACACGACTACGAGTATATAAACAGAAAGAGGAGACATTAGCTTTTTTTTAACGTCAAACTTAGTCTCGAGATGCTCAAAATACGCGCCTTATATCGGCACAGAAAACAGCTTAATTTTGTATTATATATAATGTCTAGCGCGCTTATATGTTAGGGGACATTGGTGTATAATGAACTTATTTAAAACTTATTACAACATCGAATAAGATCAAGCATCGGCTAATACTTTTGAATCATCCATACTAACTTACGATAAAGGCAAGGCTGTACCCCCGGCGATAGTACCGCGATAGCCGAGCGAGCGTTGGTCACGTTGACATTTTTACTACGCCAGATATCGCGGTGATAAATAAGCCGGGATTCGCTTCGCTGTGCGTTGTTTAGCTGCGAGGGCTTGGCATCGGCTAGAATTATTGCTATTGAACTGGGGACTAAAATAGATACGAGTAGGTAATAGATAAAGCTGCTGGAGTCTAGAATCTACCAAGTAGGTTCGTTCTTTGTTACGCCTACTAAAATATAGTTTTACTTACCTACAATACAATACATGGTATTGATAGCTTTCATTGGTAACATGAACCTTGTAGGCATTATTGAAACATTTTAATGTAGGCATAATTTATTCTTGAGTTCAAGCCAATTTAACTTATAATGAATAACAGATACAATATTAGGCCAAAAACTAAAGTTAAAAAATGGGTGAGAACTCTGCTGGGATATCGGTAGAAATTATCGGTCTGTAATGCTTTAGTCATTTGATGGTAAGTTGTCATCGTCCATGAACTTCTGACTAAACATTATGATTATAAAGCGTAATCTCGAAACTAGTCCTAAACATTACACCGAATATTTAATAACGAAGATATTAGCTAGCCAGGTTTGATAAACCCTACCACGACGAAAAATCTGCAATAAAAAAATTACCTAAAATATTCTTTACCTTGTATTATATTCTAACCAAAATACATTTTAGAATAGGCACTTCATCTTGTACCCGCGCGCCGCGTGCTAGCGACACTGCGGGGTGGTATAAAGAGGCAAATGGCGCGGAAGTATCAACCTCTCAGACATTGCGTTCCTCTTCGCTGCCCGCGCTCATTACTACGTTCGAACGCTCCTTTATTGCTTTAGTGGCTTTATTTACATTACATAAATACTTTATGGTATGTTACATGATCCTAGGCAATAAAATAAATTATCAGGGCATCAGCATTTCAATGAGAAATTAATAGTTAAAAAAACAATCTTTAATAGAGCAAAAAATTGCTGTAAATGATTGAAAATTTTGCTCATGTGGCGTTAACTCTAAGTGTGGTATCAATATCAAATGTCTTAAGTATCTGATCATAAAAAATGTAAGCTGGATTAAAGTATTATTTCAACATCGTAAGAAAAGAGATAGTAGTTCTAATTAAGTTTGCAAAATTTGATCCTTTACTACAAAAAGACTGCCCATTACTACAAAAAGAATACTCAATTTAGGCCCCTTGGTTAGCTAAATTGTGATCTGGCACCTAATTTATTTAATAAAATATCTTTAATATATATATGTATTTTTGTGTGTATTGAAAATTAAATAATACACACTATTTTGCACCATACAACTTAGCACTATGCATCATACCTTAAACACAATTATCCTAACACTAAAGAATCATGAAAAGTAATCGTTGGCTTCAACCTATTAATGGCCCACTACAAGACACAGGTAGGTCTTGATTAGTGAGGAGGTCGAGAGCGTGCTTTATATTGACACACGATTTCAGAGCGAATTGGAGGATGAGTGGCAACCAAAGTTTTGAAAGTTTTTACGCCGCACAAATGTATCGAACATGGCTCAATCACTGATACATAAATATATCTAATAACCGGGACCAACAGTTTTCCGTGTCCTCTAAAGCACGTAAGCCCTTAAGAAGTTTTACGTCAAGTGATACACGGTCCGTCTATCGATATAGATCGATCAGTTGGGATTGACAATAGTCGCTAGCCTTAATTAAGTGCTACTTGTCAAACGCAAGTACTTATGTTTTAAATTACATAAAAACCTTCAAAACCAAATATCCACCCAATCTACTTGTAATTTTTGTAACGCATAGGTAATCTTACTTAATTTACCAATAAAACTCAACGCATTCAGACAATTAAAATGATATTCAAAGAACACACACAAATTTATTGCCTTTTTGTTAAATCGCCATAATTATTAACATAAAAATAAATTTTGTTACATTGTTAAAGCAAACATCGTATACCAATAAATTGTTTGAGTATATTCCGCAATAACATAAACATTATCTTGTCATCCATAATGGAAGAGGAATAATAACTCTCACGGATTATAAATAACGGACGGATCCGACGGGAGCGGAGGGTGTCACCCTTGTATGCTGGAACGGGATGCCATTTTGAATTTCACTCTTTAGTTCACAAAAAAGGAATATTTAATGTCATATTTATTTCACAAAAAAATATATATTTTTTGTTTTTTTTTTTGCTTCATGGTCAAAATAATTAACTTTTTTTTTTAAGTTTTATGTTATTTAGTGGAAGCTACATTAAAGAAGTTCTACAAATAATAAAATATAACTACGATCTTAAATTGTATGATTGTATGATTTTAGTTTAGATACTATGAAAGGATTTTTGAATAAGGTAATTTTAAGGAAGATTTTAAGTAGTAAAATGCAATTCAAATAATTCATTAAGATATTTGTTTTTTACGTTTCTTTAATACAACTTTATATTAACATTATAGTTGATTTTTTATCATTTGTATCTAATTCAATTTATTTTACACAAGTGCCTAATTATTTAATTTAATTGTGATTAATGATATAAACTAAAACAATTTTAAATTCCTCAATTATCGCCCTTAACATTTAATCAAATTAAACGACCCAAGTGCGACATTAACGAAGCACTGATGTTCTCACATTATTTAATAATTATATGTTGACCTTAAGCCACTGTAAAATGAATTGTCTCATTTTAAAAACGGCTTTTATTTTCTGTCTCGTGAGGGTAAAAGTATGAAATTTCAGAGGTCACATGTGAGTGGTCGTGTCCGTACACGAACGAATTACGCGGGCGTTGATTAAATTAAACAGTAGGATTTATGTGGTGCCAATTTAGCAGTGATGTGGAATGGCACTGTGATAGGGGCGGGCGGTGTGACCGACGTGGACGGTGTTAAGTGGAATGTATGAGTTGCGTTGTGCCTGTCTTGTTTTTAGTCTTTTATGACTGATAAAAGCCCTTGTAAATCTAAGAAAGCATTACTTAAATTTTTCATACTAACATTAACTGTAACTGTATCTATAGTCAAGTTAATATAATTACTTGAGTATATGTAGTTATGTAAGATACTATTCGCAAAATATACTAAATTTTGACAGTTCTTATTTCGTTCAAATCCTTACCTATTGAATAAAAATCTGTGTCGAAAAATTTGGGTATGTAGAATATCCTTATTTATCTACATATGTAAAACAATAAACGAACGGTTTAATAAATCATAAAGGTATTCTATTTTTAAAAAGTGTCAGGATATTTTTTACGTTTGATGGTTCATTTTATAAACAACTGATGAACAAGATCATTGAAGTATATTTATATATACTTACTTTGTGAAGAGAAGAGATAAAAGCCTTATACCTACGTTATTAAGTATGAGTAATTAAACAGTGAGAACAGTGACAGAGAACAGTGAGAAATAAAAAATATAACATATAGCGCATGGTAACTCCATCTTGCGGTAGACGGAAGAACTACGTAGTCAGGAAGGCTTCAACGCTGTACAACCTATTTAGATACGAACCCTGGAAGGCTTTTAAGGTAACCCATGGTAGATTTTACTTATCGTCAAGTCTTAAAGTTAAATACTAATGTTTCTGGTAAATTATTAATACAAGTATATCATTGTTTATTTGAATTGTTCTTTAATTATAAATTAGTTTTAACCTAACTCATTATTTAATTTTGTCCCACAATGGAACTTTGACCTTCGCTGTGAAGTGTAAATACTAGTTCCTACTAGTCAAAGCAGGTTGGCAGTCTTCCCAATTTGCAAAAAAAATATTGAGAAATGTCTGGTAAGCAGGTTTCTATGTGATAGTTTACCAGAGTCGCTCATTTGACTGTGTTGTTTGTATTGTTTTATATATATTGTGTAGATTTAACTCACCTTTATGAATATTATAATCAGGTGTCTTTGTAACTTCCAACATTGTTTATCAAAGCATTATTAAATTAAAAGCAAACAAAAATACCAAATAAGATACCTATTTTGTCCCTTTTGTAAATTATCTAAACACAACATGCTTAATTTCATCTTATAAAGCTCTTTAACTTATCAATTATAATAGTACTCATTTTGTTTCTTAATAATTGAACAGGAGGCTAAATAAATATAGTTCATGGAAATCTATTAAAAAAATATTTTTTTTTTATTGCAAGGATTTATTTTATCTGTAGGTACAAACCTACATACATCATTAGGACGGCGTTACCTTATGCTAATTATGAGAACGTATATCTAAATTATTAGCCAACTTACCCGACCTTGAGCTCATATAATCATAAACAATTGAGGTATTATTTTATAATCTCCATAATACGTCATTGCTGATTACCTGCGGAACTATTTCTTTACAGAGTCCTTATTAAAGGCTTCAACAATATATTTGTCTGTTTATGTATATAAAAAAATGGAAACCATTGTTTGTTTGTAGGAAGCTAACTACTTAAAGTTACCTACTACTAAAAAAAATATGGGTTGTTTATGTAATTTATTATTTGAACAATTATGGGTTAAAAAAATATTGTGACATTTGTTAAATAAATAATCTCATTGGCTTCAGGTTTCTATTACTTGGTCGTACTACGATTGGTGAGGAATGTAAAATTTCCTCTCCTTCGAAAATATTAGGAAAACCTCTTAGATTTTCTCAAGACTTCTCACATTCTTTAACAAATTTGATGAAAAGTTTAATACGCATTTACTTTACAAATATTAAATGTACACATATGTAAGATAATATTATCTCAGGAGCCCTAGAGGGAGAGAAACATACGAACTAAATAGGTTTAGGTATAAATACTTTTCCTATACACATAACAACTATGAATACTGCTTAATTATATATTATATCCATGTAACTACCATTATACCTACAATATATTCGTGAACTTAATATAGGAAGTATATAAATTATACAATTTTAAATCAATATAGTCAACCACAAGCAATATGATCTTAATAACAGTTACGCACCATTGATCAAAGAGGTTCGTAAATTTAACGCGTGATCGATGAGTTGGCGATCAAGAAGAAAGCGAGGAATCTGCTCACTTTATTATTGCAGAGTTTACAAATAAAATAAGTATCTTTCACGACAAAGACACGGGTAACTTCCAGTATCAGTTAATTCTCCATTAAGCTCTTATGGGTGTATTTCAAAAATAAATGTGGAAGGCCATCTATCCCTCGTAGTTCTCCGTTCCCCGAAGTGAGTGGTATCCATGATAAGCCTAACCCCTGGGTCAGGCCGTCGACAGGTCCGCCGATAAGTTTCGATTTAATACGTTAAAAGGTGCCCTAATGGGGTCATTCCCATTCGTTGTGGGGCCGGCCGCCCGTAATTCTGAGGCCGCTATACTCGAGCTATGTGTACAATAACAGTTGTATAAATGTATCGGTGGTTTATTTAATTGCGACGATGCTTGTAATTTTTATTGTTATTGAAAAACAAACAGTGAAAGTGTAAGACCTACATCCGCGCGGCCATTTCTGTTATTGTAATGAAAGTGGTATAGGTACTTGTTTAGCGTTTGTTTGACGTGTAAATAGGTATCATTCGGTAAAGATATTATAGCTTTGTTGTAAGTAGTCATTACTTGGATTTATAGTCGATTAATTACTTGAGTATACCTTTAACTTAAGCAACTAATTTGTAGAATTATGTTTCTTTTTAGTTCTTACCCCGTTTAAATACTTTGCTATTGCATAAAAATAGTTGCTATAGTTCTTAGCTCGTTTAAATTGTTAACTTTATAATAAAGATTTGACTTTAGATACAAGTGAGAGATCAAAACCTGTAACCGTTTCCGATACTTTGCTATTAAAGAATACAAGTGATAGGTCCAAACCTCTAAGAGAGTTTCCGATAATTTGCTATTAAAGAAAAGTCCATAAATTGGTAAAAATATTTTAATAATACTCAAATTTTTATAGCTACAACCAACAATTAAAATAAAATACAACTCAAAGTTCTTTTTAGACGCTTTTATAATTAGCCATATTAAAATTCAAACAAATATTATACTTCTCTCTTCCTCTCAGCTATCCCTAACAGCCTTCTTTTGATAAATATTACCTAGTTTAAAAAAAACACTTATTATAAATATGATTACCCTTGAAAACAGTTACATAAGTAAGGTTTACTAATAATCTAATATTCATTCCGAATATTTTGATTTGCCTCATCTGCTTTGTAATATTATGCTATAGTTATAAATTAAACCATCGTTTTAACGACCGTTTTATTACATTTAATTGCTAGTTATGTATGACAGTAAATATAATAAAATGATATAAAAGTGCTAATAATTTATTTATATTGGCTATAAATGGAAACTTGGCCTATTTAGTGACCACAATGTGGTAGGTATACAAAGTTTGTTTATTCGTTCAGGAAACAGAGAATATAAATTTTAGTAGGTATGTCATAAATATACGGCTACATTATTGACGCATAGTTTTTAATATCTACACAGGAATAAGTTTTACAGAATACAAATAAATTCGATTCAATACTTCTTTTTTAAAAAAATATTTTTTTTGTAAAACACAGTACCTAAAGTACAATGAAAATATTACCTATTTCATTTATTTATTTAATATTTTTTTTAGTATACATTTAAAACTGGTAAAAAAGGTGGCTTTGCGAGAATAGATATCAATTTTGTATATATTATTGGGTAGTGTAGAAAATATCGATTAAAATTTTATAACATAACTTAACGATATTATATTACGAGTACCTACCATACAAAAATTAAGGAATTCGATATTGTAACGTTATAACATGTATTATTCTCAAACTTCTACTTTTCTTTTTTTTAGTTTACGTCTATATTGGTAAATTAATACACGAACGTTAAAATACAAAATATTATTTTGGATTTCATTATTACCACATCTATCTACCAATATTCCTAATAACTATATTATAATTATAAAATCTATATGCATTTTATATTAAAATTATTTAATATAATAGAATGGAACATTTAAACGTTCCTACGCTTAATATAAAAATTGTGTAA
>DWPA01006329.1:0-11083 GCA_018251375.1 Calpodes ethlius
CAAACATATTATTTTATAAATTAACATTACAGGTTATTTAACCTTAACTTAAGCTTTTAAAAATACTAATACATATAAAGTAAAGTTTTTCAAACGTTAAATATAAACAAAAGATGAAGTTGTTAGAAAGTTTAATGGATATAGAGGATTATGTAGGTAATACATTGAGTAAGAAGTATTTAAAACGTTTATACGCTACAAAAACATTTAGATAAAATAAAACGTGATGTATTTAATTTAGTCGATTCAATATACGAATTTAAGGCACATGACTTACACCTCCAGTGAACATGAGCCGTTCAGCGAAGTTCAGCACGTAATAAGAAAGGGGAGAAATGGAAAAATGTTCTTTAAAAAATCAATGTTCAGGTGAGTTTTTATCGTTCTTCTCGCATGCATTCAGTAGCAGATTGAGGGTTAAGATTTGCTCATTTGTATTCAGACCGCGCGGTACAACGCGAGGTAACCCGACGCCCGCTCGATCGGTAAAGGTTTTCAGCTTCAGCGGATCTTAAATACCAGGAGATTCTATTAGCTTCCTCCTTCAATGTTACGATGTTACGAATCTCTTTAATTTGTTCTGTAATTGGTTGCGAAATGTGAGCACTGGTTGGTTTTCATTGACGCCGTCTAATTTCGCGGCCGGTTCTTATTCTGACTTCGGTGAAGTTTAATAGCTATATTTAAGACCGAACGATTAATTATCGCGCTAACAGCGGTGTTCAATGCTATTGAACGTTGAAGAAAATGTAGTTTATACTCGTTTTTATCATGACATCTGGATATCCTTATTTATTAAAAGGTGCAGCTCGCAAAACATTTATCTTATCTTAAACTACAAAAATTCTAATAAAATTAAATAACACGAAGATGAGAGAAAGAGAGAAAATATATATTTCAACTGGCCTACGCCGCATCTTCGAATTCTTTGGTCACATCGCAAAACCGATAATAACCCGGAAAGCTGACCGTGACCGGGTAGTTTGACAGCAAAAGACTCAGAAACAGCAGGATACGCAGTAGGATACGCTGGTCAGACCCGATCTGTACCACACTTGAAACTAGAGTCACCGTTGCACAAGATCAGGGCAGATGGAGGTCCATTATAAAGGAGAAGATTCTCTCTACCACCCACTGATGAGGTCACGACCCCCAGCATTGGGGAATCGATTCAAGGAAGAGGAAGTGTGATACAAAGTTTTGCCTTCTAAAATTCCTGGTACTAATTTCCGCGTATCCAAGTTACAATTTTGGCGCATTCGCAATTCGTCCCCTCTTTGAACGTGATGAATGTTGGCTTGTTTCACGTTTTTCCAACGGTGTTTAATTTCCCGTGGCTTCGTATAAACTTCATAATAATTTTAACAAACGAAGTGGAAACAAGTTTTTATAAGAATGTTCAAGGGTAAAGTAATGAGGGTGAGTTACAAACGTTTCATGAACCGTCGGGTTAATATTTCTAGGATGTTGGAAGGGTAAATATGGATATTGTTTTGTGGGATTGACTGCGTGTTTGTGGATTCAACTCTTTAGTTCTAGAATTAAACAAAAAGGATTTCTCCTTATCAATGTAAAGTAAATCCATACCCATATAATAAATGCGAAAGTGTGTTTGTTTGTCCTTCTTCGAAGTCCTTCTTCGTCCGTTCAACGAAGCGTTGCTATAGAATATTTTTTGGTTGGAAGACAGTTGGGAGGACGACGAGTACTACAGGCTACTTTTTATCGTGAATAAATATCTCATTTCTGTGGAAAGATCAATTACAATGCATATTTTAGGCAAATTCAAGCAATTGTCTCATCGTTGCCTAGCAACCAGTGGAAAGTAATTGACAACCTTTTTATTGCTATTTTTTTCTCACACGTATCATGAAACATTATACCCTCGATTTTAGAACAAACAATTTGTCAGATAAATATTTGCCTTAGGCCAGCATCTGAATCTGGGACCTCTTGTTCAGCAGTATACCTTTGAAGGTATTACAAAGTTGACTTGGTCGTGAATAACATTCTAAAACGCCACGTGACCCAATACCACATGTATAGACACGTATGTGAAAGCGAGAATTTTTAAAGAAAATCCAGTCCATTGCCGAAACTCTTCCAAACGTCATTCACAGATTCCTCCCGTCTATACGTATGTACGTAATATACTCGCCAACTTTCTCCAAACACGCCGAATAAAAAGCGGAACTTTTTACATCAAAACTTTATTTTCGCTCCGCGCGCTGATTCGTACGTGCGACCGACTATATTTTGGCTGATTACTGTCTTGGAAATAGGTACCATTCCGGTTCCTCCGTACATTCTCGTTCGGATATTAGAGCTGCATTTATTGGTTTACGTCCGGTCCCAGCGGAGTTTGGGAATTTAGAAAATACTTTTGTATTGTACTTTTATATTTTATGATGAAATTGGTTTCTTTAAAAACTTGCAGGCTGTTCTTTTTTATGGAATTACAGTTTTAAAATAATAGTTTATGTGAAGATTAGAGTTCTTTCAAAACCAATTAAGCAGCATTAATACGATAGTAATGACATGTATAAAAAAGTATACCACATGCTTTTAAATGAAAAAAAAATGTAGGTCTATATAAACTTGGAATTCTAGACCTAAAAGTAACACCAGTGTAATAAAACTAAGTCTAGTAAAACTAAGTCTAATAAAACTAAGTTTAATAAAACTAAGTCTAGTAAAATAGAGTGGTAAGAGAAACGAAGTCACCCGTCATTCTTAGCTTGAACGACGCCAAAATGGGATTCAATTGAAGCTCCCAAGACTTGCTCTGTTCCTAGCGAGAAACGAACAATATCTTGGAAGCGATATACGAAATAATAGCGTAATATATTATTGTACATAATTTACGCGTAGATAAATTTATCATTCGTGGTACTTACATGCAAGTAACATTAAAATAATAAGAATAAAATATAACACCGAGTTCTACTTTATGGATTTTTTTTAAACTATATCTTACAGATAATTCTATTGTCACAAGTCCGTCAGAATAATAAATTTGAAGAAATAAGCACTTGTGTTGTGTACTACTTTATCGTAATTATTATAATGGTCAATAACTTATGTAATTGATCCATTATTTAAGTTATTGAATTATTTAAGTAACTCCCAGAATTCGTCACGGTAAATAAATACATTGATATCTTTTAAAAATATAAATCGAATCAAAACCTTGATTGTTAGGAAATTTCATTAAGTTTGAATATTGTAGTAGTAGATCGTGTTTCACTTTCTATGTTTTTGTTTCTTTTTTTTAAACAACTGATATTTAATTTTATTTTTCTTGAAGTACATATATTAGTACTTATACAGTTCATTTACGAAACTCGCAAATATAATCGTTTTACCGTTCACGTTGAGGCACGAGTAATACGTTTCACTAGTTGTTTATATAAAAGGGGATTGTTTACGTCGTTGGAACGATTCCTTTAACAATGTTTGTCTGTGTACTCGTATACGCACGATCCTTAGCGCTAATGAATTCTAGGGAAAATACTGTGGGTGGTTCCAATTGAAATTTTCCACCAATTTGTTGAAAGTGGATTTGATGCAATTGAACATTTTTGTCTTGTATGAACCTTATCTAATCTTGGAAATTAGATTAATTTTATATGTATTTAACAAATGTATTTGTAGAAGTCTTTTAAATTTTTGTTGAATTTGTATTTCCATGTACATGTAGTTCAGGTGTAGTTCAGAGGTGAGATAAGTAAACTGAGATTAGACGAGGTATAAGTGGTTGGAGTTCTAGCAAACACGTGTTCAAAGTAGATATAAAAATCTCGACAAAAATAATCCTAGAGGAGTACGAATTGAATAATTACTTCAGAAGCAAACAATTAACTGTAAGTAGTAGCTGAGCCGCAGATGGGACCCGGGATTCAATTACTAATGACAAACTATTAGAAATTAATCTGTCGGATAGCGAAGTTTCCGCTTCGGATACAAGTTTACGTTTTGTTGATTTGGAGGGATTGATTAGGTACTAGAAACATAAACTATATGAACGGTTGTATTTGTCTGATATAGATGTAGGGGATAAGTACGAAATATCGCAGTCGGTTTAGATGGGGAAGAACTTTAATACAGTTATGATAGAACGAGGCTTTGCTTATTCTCCCCTAGTACAAGTTTATATTGCAACGTTAAAATTATAAACAAGGGTTTGCCGAGCTTTGCTGAAAAATTAAACTTTCTATCTCAATCTTTTAGAAATAACTGTAATCTCTTTAGCTACCAAAAAGAAATTGTTCTCTTTTTAAAGACTGAAAGACTGACTAAAATAATTGAGTTCGTTTAACATACCTCTTGGTTGAATTTAGAAGCAAAGTGGTACCTAACGGGACCGGTAAACAACTTTAATACTAAGCGTAAGTAGCATAAGGATTAAAATGGATAATACAGAGCTGTGATCTCTAACATGGGAGAACCTACGTCTTTCGTTGATCAAAATGGTACTTTTTGCGGGGGCCGGACGAATTTACATCCCAAAATAAACGTTTAGATGGACCGCATAAACTTCTTATTTAGGACATATATATATCTATCCAAATTTTACTAACTAAAAACTTTATACTGCTTTCATGTGAACAAATTTTATCGGAAATTGTATTAAAATGTATAGCGTTAGCGGCAAAGTTTCTAGTAGTTCTAGTATACATATATTTGTAGAATTATCAGTCACTTCACTAAGCTGTTCATTGAAATAAACATTATTATGTAATAAATTATAATAATACATGCATAATAAATTACAAGTAAATTATCACTTGCTACGTGAAGGAAAATATCGTGAGGAAACCTGCACACCCTGTTCTCCATAATGTTCTCAACGTTGTGTGAAGTCTACCAATCCGCACTTTTCCAGCGTGATGGATTATGGCCTATATCTCTCATATCGTGCGAGGAAACCCGAGCCCAGCAGTGGGACAGTAAGTTGTATGAGTTGTGATGATAGAAGTTTTAAATGTAATATTTTTTATTGAAATATCGTCCGAAGTTATTCTGAGCCAAGATTTAATGAAGCATTAGGTTTTAAAGAGTAGGAAGGGTTAATTTACCAAGTTCGTTTTGGGTTGTCTGAAAGATCTAGTGTAAATTAAATAAATATTTTTATTTAGCGACCCATCACAATTCGTTATTGCGATACGTAAATTTAAATCTTCTATATTAAATTACAATAATTAAATATTGTTAAAAAAATGGTTTAAGAAACGTGTAGTAAGTCATTACTAAGCTTCAGATTTTACTATTAACAATATTACTACATTATTCTACTATAAATAAAAGCATTAAGCATTCGTATTCCTCTAAAACAACTACTAATAATCCAGAACCATCCCAAGGGATTACATCGCTTTACGGAGATTTCACAATAATGGATGTTTCGCACAGCGAAGCTTATCAGAACTGCATGACAGCGTTACGTGGTTTATCGAAATGATAAGTGATTTCCCAAATGATGAAGCCGTACAAAGCCCCGTTCGGCGTCGACCATTGTGCATAAGTCGCATCACTAATGGATTAGCGGTGAACGGTGCCACAATGGTGTGGCTAGATGACGCTGCTGTAGAATTTGAACCAAATTGATTCACTGCCGAAATATGTGACGTTCCGGACATTATAGACAGCTACGCTTCGCTCACAGATGTAGAAGCTGCTGTTAATATATCTGCGAGCATACATCATTTTTCTGAAACAATTGCTGACAAACTTAAACATCGCAAATATGAACGCAGATGTAATCCAAATGCGCAGTTTCGAGAATATGAACAAATGATATTGTAAAAATCATAATAAAGTCTCGTACCTCTTAAAGGTATTAAAACAAGCAGTAGGTACTTGGAAGAGTGTATGCAATAAAATATCACAAGGCAGCAAACAATTATAGAGGTACCAGAATCGATGGAGATTTAAAAAATTCTCGTATCATTTTTCCATATATTTCCATTGGTAATCCTCTCTGCCTCCGTTCGTTTTCTCAATGGTTCATTTGTACATGTGCATAGTACAATGCCAATTATCTGCAGCTTACGCGGTACTTTTTTCTGTTGCTTTTTATAAGACTTTGTTGTTGACTAGAAATCTACAATATACATATTTTAATTGACTTTGTTTTGGTGGAGGGTTTGTATTTACTTCATCTTCATGCTTGTTATTGGATATTTTGTTTCTTGTAATGTTTTTGAAACTAATGTACAAACAACTATTCAATTTGAAATGTTATTCATAGTGGTTAAAGTGACATTGTTTTGATTATAAAACAATGTAATAACTATTATGATTTCCAATGAATTCTATATTAGTACTTTAAACTTTTTATATATTCTTAAGAGTATTCGAAACTTTAACGGTATTAAAATTTTGTACTGTAAAATCTACAATCTTATAAGCCTCTTTCTCCTCAAATCACTCGTATGAATATTTGAAAGTTACATTTTTGGTTTAAATATGAGATAAGTTTTTCATAATAAATTAATGCTTGTGAACAATCCTACCTGATTACAAGAGGAGATAACGTTCAAGATGATGAGCGCAGCTTAATAAAATCCTATTAAATCTTCATAAACATTCTGATGTCAAAATTGGACAGAAACACCAACTTGCACGTGCTATTCCTGTCATTCGTGACATTGATGTTGACATTCGTAACAAAATTAAAATACATTTAATTACACTCCTATTTTAGGACAGCCTTCAGAATACTTCGTTTTTAAATGACCTTTGAAATATTAATACTGTTTTATCACATCAATGAAACAACAATAGCATTATAGTGTCTAAATATATCTGTTACGTCACCGTCTGTTCTAATAATAGGAGCTGAAGACCTTCCTTTACCAGGCAATGGAACTATGAATTGAGCTATAAACGTTAATCGTGAAGCCTAGTTTGAATGTTGGTCGCTCACATAGAGGGATCTAAATTAAAATTCTACACGCACAAAGGTTGGAAGAATTAGAAAATTTTCAGTTACGCGCTTATTACAAATTATCGATCATTTGCTTTGTAAAGAAAACTGAACATCCAAGATTCTTAATAATGTCCTTAAAGGTCCGATCAGTTTACCAAACCACACTTGGCTATCTTGAACTATGGCTATTCCCCTCGCATTGAGAGAATACAAATACCAAGCAGTATCACAGTTATGAAAAATGAGAAAGTATTAATATTATACGTCAATCTTTTCCTCACACTCCACAAAAACCTACTTAATGTAGTGCACAAACACATCATTAGCGAGTAGCCTGAAAATTGTGGTGTGGTTCGATTGGCGCGGTTTAATGGCACCCCTTACATTTCTGCCCTTTAATGAGCACTTTCCCGAACCTTTTCAAAAAGCTTTTTAAATCCGCCCAAACCATAGCCTATTGATAGAGGATTTCATCGACAATGTTTATGCCGGTATATTATTAAATTTAATGCCCCTGTCACTTTATGATGTGCCTTTTGTCTCTGAAGCCATTTTGTTTCGGCATTTTAATAATTATCTGCAACGGTACCTTTTATTCATTTAATGAACGCTTATTGTATCGCTTTTATATTTTAAATGTGGTCTAAATTATATTTAAAATACATTGTGTAAAATTTATTCTGTAAATAAATGAAGTTTATGAACAAATTTCATGTGAAATCGAATTTGGTTTGTGATGTTTTAGTGACAGTGGTTAGAACTTTGGTTTCGCGCGCGGTTGATCAGGTTTTATGTCATGCGTGTAAAATGTTAAGCATGTTTTACAAATTCACATGCCTATGAAAATATGTTCCTATACATAACTTGCTTCAGTGAAACCACAGAAACCGGTAACTTGAGAAATCTCGATAGACAAGATTGCTTCGTAATATGAGTTGTGAATGTTCTCAAATTAAATTATTAAAATAAATTAATAATCGCCTTGTTGAAAAAATATATACACCGTAAGATAGTCTGCACATCCTCCCAAGTATATTATAATATGTTTAAAATACGTGATGCTCTTAAACACTTAGTCACAGTAAAACACATTACAAATATCGTCTACCCACGAACAAGCATTTATCAATTGTCTTTAAGTATAGACATTGACCTGGATGTTAATAATAATAGTAATGCCAATATATTAATTTAATTATAATACTGAGAAATTTAATCATATGACCAAAACTATTTTTGTTAATGTTGGAATCAAAGAACATTTCAAATATCGATCAAAAAAATAATAATTATAAATTTTAATTATCAAGTTATTGCTGTGGAAACCAAGAAAGGAAAATAATATGATGAATTGAAAAAAAAATAGAAATCAGAGACATTTCAGATGTGTCACGATTAGTTGGCCGACAACGGGCCTGGGGAAGTTTTAACGTTGTTATCAGGGGCTTCTTAATTGGCAAAAGTTACCGAACAGGGCCGGGTAGGAAAGAACGGGTGGCCGAAGGATCGCAGACAAAAAGAGATTTATTTACCTGAGAGAAAGGGAAATTTGTAGGTGACATCTTGATGAGACACTAATGCGTCGTTCGGCATTCGCCTGCTGAAATATTAATGGACGTTTTAGACGTCCATGTCTTGGAAAAAATACGAATGAAACTCGATATTTTTTTGTGATAAGTAAACGGAGTTCAAATATTACGTTCAGTACTAGAATGTGACAAAAAACATATTTCTGTGAAATAAATGTGAGAACAATGACGTTCATGAGGTGAGAATGCCAATCATGTAGGGGTGTATAAATTTTAAATATGTATGCTAATAGTTTGTATGTATGTCAGAATTCGTGATAGGTTAATGAACACGTCTTCGAGAGACGAGTTCTAATTCAGAAATTTGTTCTTAACCCAAGCACCTCCTGTGTATTCAAGGAAATCGATAACTTTCAAACCATCATTACGATTATGAATGTATAATCCAAAACATCGGAATATTGAAGTACTGAATACAACACGAATACTACAATTAATGTCATCAAATAAATTGGCCGAATTCCATTTGAGTTCTATCGCGATCTAAAAAGTTAATTAACAAGGCTTTATAGCTACGAAGGGTCACAATGTTACGAGAACGGTCATACAATAAATTCGTGAACAAAATGTGCCCTAAAAATTCCTCCCAAGCGGACATGTATTGTACACTCGCGCTCATTAGCCTCTAATTACGCTCCCGAACCGTCCTCACCGCCGGAAATTTAAATTTAAATTTCATATCGCCGCCGAAATGTATAACGTCCGTCTAAACTGTTCACGCCAATATATTTTGTGTTACGTCAAATTGAAGACCCAGAATCGCGTACTGGCGGTGACAGATGGCAATCATTACCTCCTCGTCCACCGAAGTACGCCGCGACACGTCGAGTGTCATTCACGTCGATCGTTCAAATATATCATGTGTGTCAAGAACTCCAAGATCGGAAATCGCGTGTCAAGCGTCAGATGGCGCACCTCGCGGTACGCTCACCGCTCACAAATTGCGATTTTTGACCAGTAAAAAAGACGACAGCCATTCCAATTTTAAACGGTTATTGTTTCCTTTTTATGATAATGACTCGTGTTTAAATTTGGAACGACGTTCGGATATTGGCACTGATCATGTAACTTTTGTAACGATCCGGTGGGATTGAGCCGTGAACCGTTTTTATTGGTGTTATTCCCTTTGTTGTTTTCGTTACGAGCCTTGATTGTTTTTCTTTTTCGCGTCCGCGAACAGCGTCTTCTATCTCCACGTAGGCCGGGAGCTTAATGAAAAAACATAATAATCCCCGCTTTTACGTTGCGCTTCATTAAGATACTCAAAGAGGCTCGTGAGCGATTATCAAGTCTGATACGAAGCGCGGCAACGCCATATTATATTAAAACATCCGAGGGTGATTACCCCTCGTGATACCCCCTGTCATCGTACCGGTCCAAATTCCCTTTTTTATTTCGTTTAGACATCGTTGAAGGCCGAATTCCGGGTGTTAAAAATTAAAGCGATAGAAGACAGTCGTCAGTCCTTATTAGAGGTTCAGGAACGCGTTTGAATGAGAGTACACAAATGAAAAGACAAAAAACGAAATGTACTGGGACAAAGGAACGGAAACTCGTCAGGATGACTTGGGATAAAACCGGGCAGTCGTGTGCCGTTTGAAAGGAGTTAGGCGTCGTCCATACAGAGCAATTGGTGCGTGAATGCTGAGCTGGGAACATTAAAATGTTCCGCGTGCCAGCCCACGCCGCCATGCGTGAGACTCATCCGACCATATTTTAAAACTGAGTTTTGTTTAGGAAACATCATGCATGTCCGAGAGCGGTCCGCCTGCGAGCGTGTTTCGTGCCGCGTGTGTCCCGCGTTGAATCCGAGAACGCCATTTAAAATAATGAGGCGAACTGTAATGTATAATTGTTGTTGTTTCACGAGTTGGTTTTAGTGATAATTTCAGAGTAAAACGACTGTTGAATGAAAACAGAACGCGGCAATTATCGAATCGCATTCGCTCGTCACATCTTTCATGTCATCGTTTGTGCACTAAATAGGCGTGAATTAAAAGTTATCTCTGTTCATATGCCGAGTAATTTTGGTGTTAATTTGTTCGGGTGTATAAATACCTGTTTGAGTTATTGCTTCGATAAATACAAATGTACCCATTACGGTTAATTAGTGCAGTCAATTTTTTGTTGGATGGTACTGAATTATATCGAGTTTATATTTTACCATAATTAAACTAATTTGAAGTTTTGAGGCATTTGTAGCAGT
Organism: Calpodes ethlius; assembly: GCA_018251375.1. Lineage (NCBI taxonomy): Eukaryota > Metazoa > Arthropoda > Insecta > Lepidoptera > Hesperiidae > Calpodes > Calpodes ethlius. Next base: position 10,727 of record DWPA01006329.1, read on the forward strand.
TTCGTACGTAGTAATATTTACAATTACTATGAATTAGACACAAGATGTCATCTACCACAGTTACGATTGTACGCGTTTTTTACAACCACGTCTCGATTTATCATCATCATTCATCATTACAACCCATAATTGTCCCACTGTTGGGCTTTGGTCCCCTTTCACGAGGTGAGAGTGCGGATTGGTAGACACACACCTTACGAGAATATTATGAGGAACTCTCAGATGTGCAGGTTTCCTCACGATGTTTTCCCTCACCGAAGCAAGTGTCAATTAACTTATGCTTATAACTTTTTGAAAGGTAAAGGTGCGTGCAGGACTCGACCTCACGCCCTCACGTTCGGGGAAACAACGTTCGAA
>DWPA01006330.1:0-11083 GCA_018251375.1 Calpodes ethlius
TTAACCGAATATCGAATAATAATGAAGGATACTAATAAAATATGACTATAACTTTTTTAACAAAAACTTGGAGCAATACAATCTTGAACTTCAAATTACATTTTCTGTCATATTAGATATTGTGGTTTTTAACATTTCTGCTAAACACGGTCCAATTGTGAATGTAAATCATCCTTGGACGTACTAACATACGTACATAAACAAAAAAATCTAGTACTTTCGGGAAGTTGCAAGAGTAACGTACGGCACATAATTTTATATAGGTACATTGATTATTGGCAGTAACTTTTTGATTATGTTTCAAAAATACTGCGAAATATAGGTACAGTAACTTGTTTCTGGGGTCGTTGAACTTACGTGTGAGTAAAAGAAAATTTTTTGTTTCAACTTTGTCTTAAGAATATTTTCAAAGTTTTGCCTTTCCCATTTTTGTTTCACCTTACCTTGGTAAAAGAGTAAATAAAACCATATTTTTTAACTCAAATTGCATATATCAGATTCGACTTTTTTATCGTTATGAAGGTTATATAATTTTTAAGGATAATTATATATATTTCAGAAACTTCGATTATTTTTCATTCGTCAATAACCCATGTATTGTTTTAACGACCACTAAATCAATAAAATTATGTCATGGCCTTGGTACAGCAGTCACGTTCGCCTCGTGATTTAGACACAATTTGAAATTTAATGAGAATATTCGGACCTTCAATAGTTCGTAACGGTTCTTTATTTTTTTCAAAGATAAACAACTCGAATAAGAAAAGTTCTAGCAAATCATTTACTAAATATGTTAAGTTTAAGCTCTACGACTAACCTGTGAGCAGCGATCTCGCTTAAATAGCTTTGGGTCTAGGATTCGATTACCAGTTAAGGCAGACATGGGGCAGGTAACATTTTATTTGTTTTAGATTGAAACTCGGAGAGTCCCAACGTGTGATCATATTCGTCGTTTGTAATCGTGTAAATATATAAGAAAATAAAATAATTTATATTAATAACAAGCTGTACCCACGATTTCGTCCGCGTGGAATTTAACAAAAAGTCTTTTACTTTATTTTGTTTTAGTGGCCTAAGTTACTCCATATTATATCAGCTATCTGCCAATAAAAGTCCTGTCAAAATCGGTCCAGCCATTTCAGAGATTATCCAGAACAATCAAACAGCCAGACATACAAAAATTTAAAAAAAAAAAATTTTGGTGTATGTACCGTATGTATATGCATGTAGTAAAAAGCGGGTATTTCAATATTACAAACAGACACTCCAATTTTATTTATACCTATATGTATATAGGAATACAATTTACAATGGAACATGAAGTATTTCGAAATATACATATAATATGAATACTTGAGACTATTGGAAAAAATAATAACAATTACCACATTTATCAAAAATGAATGTAAGGTCAAATTAAGACACCGAAACTTGATATTCTCGTTTGTGGTGGCCATTTCCTATAAAATGATATTTCATTTATTATATTATTTATCATATTATTTATGTACGATTCACTTAAAATCGACGCATTACAGCACTTCAACGATCCTCTTATTTCCATTGTTATTCTATTATAGAATAGTTATATAATAAATATATAATTATCCTATCTATTGTATAGGTACTTCTGCGCTTTTTAATTGCGTCCTGCAACGGACCCATATACATATGTTTAAGTGAGTGAGTTTAATTAAAAAACTGGTCTATGGTCTGTCTGGTCTGGTCGCGGGTCATATAAGTTTTAGTATCATTAAATTGATTGATTTTTACTTTTTGACTTACACACCCTACCTAGGTATACACTAGATTCTAATTAATATACCTTCTACGTTCCGTCACAGGTAAAAAATAGAAATTTAAACTTCATATCTCATTGAAAGCTTTTCAGTACTAAGTCTTTCTGTCTGAGCTATGTTACGGACAGACGGATGAAAGGACATGATAAAAAAAGGTCCGTTTTGACAGATGAACCCTGAAAATAGATGCTTTATTCATTATGCCTCCACCACTGAGTTAATCCAAATTTCGTCCCTACTTATTGTAATTATTCTTATTATTTGACGGAAACATTTTATAATGGAAATTTCAGATCACGTGACAATCGTATTAGCAATGTTATTTAAATCAATTCACGTGTTTATCAGTCTATTTAAATAATTAAACAAAAATATTCAGATGCAGTGGTAATAAAAAATTATGTATGAAACAATTATAAGATGTAAAATTATGTACTTAATGTTAAATAACGCTTATTTTAATGTTTAATGTAGGATCCATACGTAATAGCTCATAGTTTGGAAAATACGTAAGTTCGTGTGTATGTAATTACGAGAAAATTTCATAATATTCTGTTCATTAAGCTGAATCTTTTTTTATGGGATAAGGATAGCATACGAGCTTGTAATGCCACCTTACCCTGCTGCTTATTTACATATGAGACAAGCTTCGAATAGATCTGTAAGAGGGACTGTAATTAATAAGTCCTATGAGTATAGACCTAATATTAATATGAATAATAAGATATCAACTTGTTATTCTTCGTTAGTACGAGAAATTTGGACGTTAAGACGTTAGTGCAGGTTAGTCCTATTAATGAGTATTAGTTATGGTCTCGTTAATAATTACTAGTAATTTGTCCCTTCCAAGTTAGACGCGGAGACGAGCTATTTATGGGTAGCGGCTATAGGCAACAATAACAACAGCTGACCGTATTACTGACGGCCTGGAATACTGACTCTAATACTACGCTGGTAGACTAGGGTGTTGTAAGTGGCAACAGAAGCCGGCAGTTTTAGAGGCAATGCTACGCGTAAGGTTTTTTTTTATCTTATTATTAAGTCATTAATTTTTTCGTGAGGATTTACGCAGACTCACCTTATTCAGGGAGGATCACCTGGATAGCCACTCCGCTCTTACGTGAGCCACCCGTCAAACAATATATCATACAGTACAGCAAACGAAAACCAAACAATAGAGCAGTACTTTCTTCCCTTTTCCTTCAAGTAACCGACCGCTAAAGCTAAGCTAGGCTAAATTGTTACTGATATACATAAACAATATACTCAATTTATAGTAAATTTGAAGGCCCCGTAGCCTAGCTGGTAGTGACCCTGCCTACGAAGCGAAGGGTCCTGGATTCGATTCCCGGCCGGGGCAGATATTTATGTGACAGATAAATTTGTTCTCGGGTTATGGGTGTTAATGACATGTTATTTGTTATGTAAATGCCACCCGCGACACAGGGAGTCCATCTGCGGGGGTATGAGTGTGTTAGCGTTTATTTATTAACGTTCCTAATTAACGATACTAAAAAAAAGAATTTTTGGTTTGAAATTTGTAAGTACAGTTCGAAACATAATTCTCCTGCTAAGCGTTATAAATGATTTCTCCGTACCTATGAACTCCCTAAAGCATACATGCTAGCGGCAATCAGTTTTTAAAACACCGCTCTTTAGAAATGAGTGCTTTCATCGAAGCTTCGTTAATTTTTCATTAACCGCGATTGAAACCGAATGTGTTGCGGCCTACTTTACATTATACCAGTTGAACCCAGTTCGACTAATTGGTTACGTTTTCCAGCTCACTTTGAACATACTCGTCATGTCGTATGTCAACTATTTACACAGTGCGCTACCGCTGAACTTTTTAATTAGTAAATAGTAGTGGAAACAAATTCAATGATTTATAGATGAAACAAAATCATTCCGCAAGTTCAGGAAATAACGTCAATAGAAACAAAAAAACAAAAATATGTCAATATGCAAGCATGACAGGACCTGAAAGAAGTGAAGCCTTACATTTTTTTTATATGTAACCCTTTATAAAAGTACTTTGTCCTATATTATACTCCTGTTTGAGAACAATGAATTAATCGTACAAATTCTAATTTTAGTTTTCTAAGAAACTTTCGAGAAGAAATTATAAACATATACACTGGATTTGAAACTTGTACGTCGAAAATTATGTAGTATAGTTGATGTTAATAATACATATGCAATTTAAAGGTCTGAAAAACTTAGATGTTTTTATAGTGAAAAAAATTGTACCTGTGTTTTTCACTATAGAGGTCTTTCCTCATTTGAAGCCAACCCTAAGTATCATATTACGCATATTATTAAAGTTATTGTCATCGGTAATAAAACAATACTTAAATTTTGCTCTGTAGGATAAGAAAATGTAGTTCTCAGCATGCAAGATTTGATAAACATACAAACATTGCATATTTTAAAAAATATAAAAAAGCACAAATTCATTTTTTTATTCAACTAGTCCCCCATATGAATTACCAAAAAAAAGGACCGGTATCTAAGTAAAAATCTAAATGTTATACACCTACATATTCTCCTAACATACTCGTACGCTAAAAATAGCACTAATAACCCTCTTATCGTTGTAAAAAGGCAATTCAACACGACACTACCGCATTGTGATAATTCACCGGCGTTAAATTATTTTCTTTATCACACTTCAGGAGCTTAGCCCTCTAATACTCTGTCGGAAACCTCCGCCGTGTCTCACGCATATTGGATTTTTTGGGTAATCCCGCTTGGAATAAGCAATGAAAGTAAAGACAAAAGAAATCCCCGTCTTAACTTCTTTACAGTGTCTAAAGCCGTGTTCTGTAACTGCTGTATTAAATGTAAAAGATGAGAATAATAATAACAAAATTAGATACAATATTTTTTCACAGTCGTATGAAATGAGTTACTTTGTTCTTTGTTTTCCTAACTATTGTGTTTAACCGAGCTTTGCTGGAAGTCAATTCGGCACGTACATTTCAAATAGTTCAAAGTCGAGTTTAAAGTCGGCGCTAATTCTAGTTGAATGAAATTCGTAACATCGCCACCTGGTGTCAAGCTAAACAAACTAAATCAATTAACAAAACTGTTTAATATGTTATACTCTGAGAATGACAGTTGGCCCCATTTATATTTTCCAAAACTACATAAAAATATATGTTTCTGTAAATAAATTTCAATTATTCGGTTCCTTTATCGATAAAACCTTTGACATGCAAATTTTAGCAAAAACAACGGATTTCGGGGAAACCGATTATATGAATATATTATAAAATCGATCGTTCAATAATATACCACTGAGAAAAAAGGTTTTTTTTCACTCAATCATATAGTTAAATATCAAATAGAATAAAGATGTTGATATTTTAATATAGTTACAATATATTTTATCGCATTATCATATCGAATAGGTATATATTTTATTGTTGACCTCCAACAATTACGAAAAGATTTGTGTCATAAGAGATTCATAAAAACTTTTCTTATATTTTGAATTCCTCACAACGCGACGGTCAGGATTATAATTAAATTTCGAGCGGAACGATCTTCAAACTCAACGTCCGGAGCAAAAATGAACTTTCTTCGTTTCTTGAACAAATAATGAGTTTTTGTTTTGTGTTCAGTATAATCAATTCACACAATTTAAGAAAACGCCATTCTTACTAGCCAATTTTAGTTATCGTAACCTAATTAGGTACACCTTTAAAAAACACATATTAATTAAATAGAAATCACTAAACATTTAATAATAACACGTACGAGGCATCAATCTATTAATAAATCCTTCAATCAAAATCAAGCCTAATACATTATGCTTGTATTATAACTCAATTAATTAATCCTACTCTACAAAGGGCAACTTAATCCATCGAAGCCACTCAATGTGTATTCGTACATCCAGATTATAATACTTGTACACTAAAATAACTGCTACCATATTATAACATATTATTATGGAATCGGAAACGTATGAAATACGTTTATGCTAAGGCACTGCGTGTTAGAAGATACGTTATAGAAATTACCCTACGCACCGATGCAGATGTCAAATAGTAGTATTATTTACGTATAAGTACATATGAACGCAAAAAATATAATGTTATTATTTATCATAAACAAAAAATACGAGCTCTAAAATACATATTTGATATAAAAGGGTTAGTTTTAATTCAAAAACCATATCATTATATTTATATTATTTTACCACAGATAAAAAACGCTTATATGCATACTGTCATAACAAAAATTTTGAAAATTCTAAATTTAAAATAGTTTATAAAGAGCGTTATTATTGATTTTATAAATTCGACATCCCATTGGACGTCCTTCCTTCCTCCTGTTCACATATGAACAAGGACTAAAATTTCGATTAAATAACAATAACAATAAATTGTAAAAATGTTTGTAAAACAAAATAGCGTTGATTAACATGATTCCTCCTAAGTTAAAAGTGTTAAATCTGCAAGTATTAAGAACAAAAAAAAACAATTCGTACCATAAACAAACAAGGATAGAATTCATGTGTGTGGAGGTGAAATGGGCATTGCGTAAACAAACATGACGACACTCATTTTCGTTTGCCGTCAGCCTTTTTCTGTTTGCTCTGTCAAGAGATTTATTAAAGATAACATTTTTATAAATAAAACATGTATCTTTCAAGCGCACGCAAACAAATTCGCTGGCTTGTAAAACAATGTTTATGTTAAATAATATTACGTTCAGTGCGCTTTGGTACTATTATGCGAAAACCCCCAATATGAATGATTGAAATTGAAGCTCCTCATAAATATCTTACGATTGAAGAAATGCTTATCAAGAAGCACGAAAACAAATATCCGCGGTATCCGAAAGAAAAGACGTGGCACCGTTACCTCGTGCATTATTCAGCACGGTGCACTACAAAGGAAGATTGGTTCGGATTTACAAATCGATGGAGTTACTTACGGAAGATACTTACGGAATACTTATTAATTTTATTTCAGAAACTTCATCGTCTAATGTCGTAATCATTTATCTACCAATATTACTTACATTCTTCAGAAAAAAACTAATATTTTCAGCAACTTCGTTTTTCTTTCGAGTAGTATTAGTTATTGACTATTTCTAATGCATTCGAATACTTTTTGATGTAATATTGATATCGTTAATGAAAAACGTAACCCGTGCTTTAAACAAGCCGAAATCACTGTACAAACATTGAGATAAATCCTTTCAAAATAAAAACTTTTTCACCGGCACCCATTAATTACCTGGAACAAAGAAAACGAATAAATATTAATAATATTGCGTTAACAATCTAAATACAATCAAACAATCTCTAAATCTGGTAGTACGGCTCGACATCAAAGCAAATATTAAAGTTATAAGCAAGTCAGAATTTAATTGCTAACATAAGGGAATAAATTAATAACTTATGAAACTATACACGCTTTTGTAGTCCAAAATTATAATAAATAATATATAATAGTTGTAGTAGATTTATAATAAATAATAGTTTGTACTATTGAGGAGTTCATCCACACGAGCCAACCTTAATTATAGAATAAAATCAAACTAATCATAAAAAAGCATTGTCATCCGAACAAAACACATGATTGTGTAACATTTTAACATTGTGGGATAAGAATATATCCTTTTAATTTGGATTGCATGATACGACCCAAATAGACTAACTAAAAACGTAACAATCACTGCAGGTTTAATAAAATTTTTAAAATGACAAGAATAAAACTGTGAAACATCTAAAACACCTATTACAGATAAGATACTTTAACGTGAGAATTTAACGCCGTGAATAATTGACGTGACCATTTTCTGGAGGAATATAAAATATTAAGACCTAGATTACGTGACAAAAAAAATGGCAACGATGTTTAGGATATCGTAATGCTACAACCAATATAACTTAAAGTACCTATACAACAATCTAAAGTGTACCCAATGTAACAATAACCTGTCACATTCAAGACTCATTTCTGTACATAAATGCAAATACTTCCTAGAAGTGATAGGCGAGTATAAATACGAATTTGGACGTTTTCCTGCACGCATCTCTAATTATGTGCATATTATAAATTATTGATTAAATTTTTCGAAAGAAAACTTTCATGAAGAAACCTGCACACTTGAGAGTTCCGTTCAATATTCTTAAAGGTATGTAAAGACTGCCAATCCGCTGTTGGCCAGCGGACTATGGACTGTATCTCTCACATAGTAAGAGGAGATCGGAGATCAACAGTGGGACCATAAGTTTTATAATAAAATTGTTATGATAAAATTAATTACTAATTAATTGTTTAAAGAAATATCGTAAAAAAAGTTATAGTATCTTAAAAACAGTAATAATTATTACCCATGATAAATTACTATCTAACAAAATCATTCGTGACTAATTAGCACACTTTAACCCAAATTATTTTTCATCAAATCTAACAATCGCGTGCGATGTCTGCGTATTCAATCAAACAGAATAATTTTCATGGTTGTTAAGCTAAATATTTTCCGTATTATTAGACGTTATAGTACACATTCCCCCGTCGCATGACGGACAACAGTTTACTGACGGTGGCTCCGCCTAATTTAGCGGTGGGAGAAAATACGTATATAAACGATTATAAACAACAAACAATATGGGTTCCGTATAAAGATATATTGTGTAACCATATTTATGTATATTACCCTATCCGATACAAGTAATGTTTATATCGAATCTAAAAAATGTATCTAAATGTTTGTACTAACAAATAACGGTTCCGGATAAAAAAAAATGTTGTAGTGTTAAAAGGTAATAATTGTGATCTTAAATAAAAAGAACGCTTACTTGAATTAGGGCATACTGTATACTTCTATAATTTACACAATCACTATGTCAATTTAAATTAAAAAATATAATAATGACTTGTTTTTCATCTATACTTTCCATTTACAACACGAAATGTTTCAAAAATCTTTTTATAATGTTCACCGATAAAAACGTTATATCAAAAAAATATCTCAGAGCACGTGCCTTTCAATTCCACGTCACGGAATTCGGTAAGTGGCAAGGAAAATGTCAAATATGTATGTGAAACACAATAACGAAATTGGACAAAGCTTCTAAGACGTGTGCGGAACGAAACAACGGAATGCAGTGCCCAAAAGATCCTAATATAGTCAAAAAATTGGTGTAGAATAAGATATTCCGCTCAAATAATAATAAGAAAATTGTTATTCATGAAACAGTCGCGTAATAGTTTTAAATTGAGAACAATTTTTTAAAGAGTCGTTAAATCTAATGAAATGAATTCGTGATCTTATTCACGAATAATTTATACATATACTAGACCTTGCCCGCGGCTTAGCATAAGTGTGAGAAAAGAATAGTAATAAAGAGGTTGTCAATTCCTTTTTATCATTGTTTGCCAGGCAACGCTTTGTTATCAACAAATTAAAAATTTTCTTTCATTTTGCTAAAATATACATCGTTATGGACTTTTCAACAGAAACGAGATGTACCATATCATACCATAGCGCCGTTCCGTTGCGCCGTGAAAGGACAAAAACGAATACACTTTCGCATTTATAATATTGGTATGGATGGTACGAAAAAAAATTCTATCCTAAGAAACTAACGAAGTTGCCGTATTTTAGAGTTTTTTCAATTTCAAAATGATATTCAGTAATTGCAATAGTAATTAATAATGAATATCTTATTATAAACCCTGTCATCTATTTTATGTTTAATATCAACGTGTCCATTATTACAGCTCGTAAAATGAGTCGAAAATTCTCCAAATATATTTAACTTTAGTTCATACTTTCACGATAAAAAAATTAACAGGATAAGAAATATACCACATATTTCATATCATATATAAAGGTAATGTGGTTACTGAAAATAAGTAAACGTAGGTAGTTAATAGTCCAACTCTAAGTTGATACATAATAACAATTATACTAATAGTGCAACGCATGACTGATCAAAGAATCTCTTCGGTAGCCAAAGCAAACAAAGTGTCATCGCAAAAAGTCTGACGACGCATTTGTCTGTGTATAGTGCTGAAAACATATACTTTCATACATGAATGGATCTTAGAGCGTATACACGTAGAAAGTAGCAACCAGCGGTCTAACAGCGCTTACTAGTGCTGTTCCGCGCAAATAGTGACGCAGGTATTTAGCACTAAGTTCTTTTACTTTATGGGAAACCATGGCCGATTAGTGCCAAAGGTAACTGACAAGTTTTAACAAGTTATAACAGTTCATAATCTGCCCCAACTAGCATACGTATGACGTCATATTTTGCTCATAATGGAAGGGAACAAGGTATTATTTAATAATCGCTTTATTGAAATAGCCGATATTTACTTGCTTTTTGCAACGGACCTGCGCCGCATAGATCGGTTTAGATAATCAGCTTTCTACGTGTGTACGTCCTTATTTAGTAACCCCGTTTCATCGAATAAAAAATAATAACTCAAAGTCATCCATTTCAGACTTAACACTTTCTTATTAAAATGCAGATTTCATTTTTATTATCAATAGCTCTCGTACAGTTGCGTGACACGCGATATCCGATTATATTCGTAAAGCAATTACTCCTTTCAACATGTGCAAACGATGCACCAATCAAATTAACGTAACAAACTGTCGATATCACTTCAGTCAGTTCTATCTATACATATAATAAAACTGTAACCAGTCGAACCAGAAACACAATTACTGGGGGAGGACGGTATTTATTAGCAAAATATTATTTTTATATCTACGTATAAAATACATAAATCTTAGAAACGTCTTTGCCTACCATTTCACTGATGTAGTTAAGAAAGTTTGATCTAAATTTTTGTGTTTGTTTGGTGTATCAGTATTAAAAAGGTAAGTCAATTTAAAGAATCACATTGTGACTCTTTTTCGAGTGCAGGCAATGTGCCGTAATAGTATTACGGTGTAATATTCCAAACTGAAGCAAGTATGCTAACAAATTACAACAGAGGAGGTACCCGCCATCGGCCACTATAATACGAATTATTATACTGGTGAATAACCAACCCAGATGTCGGATGTCTCTATGCCGTTCAACATGATCGTCATTCCTATGGCATGGACGGCCCCATAGCCTAGTTGGTAGTGACCTTGCCTGCGAAGCGAGGGGTCCTGGGATCGATTCCATGCCGGAGCAGATATTCATGTGACAGATAAGTATTTGTTCTCGGGTCATGGGTGTTAGTGACGCGTTATTTGTGTTGTCCATGCCGCCCGCGACACAGGTAAATCATACTGCGGGGGTATGAGTGTGTTAG
>DWPA01006331.1:0-11082 GCA_018251375.1 Calpodes ethlius
CTCTCCTTTTGAAGACTCCCACATTATACTCAGGAGGGAACACCGACGCAGGCAAGCTATTCCATTCCTTCGCAGTATGCATAAGGAACGACGACGCAAATTTTTTCGTTCGTATTAGCGGGATGTGCACTACGTAAGGGTGGATACCCGCCGTACGTCGGATTGTACGGTGGAGAGACGTATGTTATCACAATCGAGTAAAGGAAATGAAAATTTGTTTTTTTTTTATGTAAATGTTAGTGGTGTCATTCAGTCCGCCGAAATATTGTTTGCTTACCTCTGTGTCAACCCTTTAGGGGTTCTACTACAGACGTAAAACTTCAGACTATTATTCTATTTAAATATCTGTACTAAATTCCTTTACCGCCCTAAATGTATCTTTTATAGCATTTTTATACTCAGGTCAACCATATTGCCCCAGTAAGCCTGCCTTAGCTTTCGATAAAAAAATTACTGCTTTTTGATAACTTTAATGTTTTTTTTATGTCTAGCAAGCGCTCGCTCGCGGTTTCATCCGCAAGAATTGTAGTAGGTACATAGGTAGGTACATAAGTAGAGTTTTGCACTTTGAATTAATATGCGCGATAATATATAAAAAATAATTAGGTTGTATGTTATGTGTAAGGTTGTAAGGTCATCCTTATTATAACCATGCGTTGTCATCGAAACTAAAGCAATGTATACGATTTTAACCTTGTAAATACGTAAGTAACAACAACAAAATCCTCATTATTGTACACAAAAATAATATACATATGTATTCTGGATACATTAGTATATGTTATGAAACTTAGTAGAACAGGCGATCTGTAATTTCTTATCTCTTTCAGAGAACCTCTCAAAGTAGGTACATTATTTGATTACTATTGAATTTATTGACAAAGATACAATAAAGTTACAATAATAATCGTTGCAGTTCCCAAATTTGGACATTATTATTTTATCCACCCTTTTTAAAATCATTGTTATTCGATCTATTATATTAATAAATAGTCCCAATAACAGATTTCCCCAAACATCTTCCATGTACAGACGCCGAGAATTTACAGTTTCGTAATACGTATAAATGTAGAGATAAACCAGCCAGCGACGTAACGGTTACACTCTGTATATAATTCCAACATTCACGTCGGCTATAAAGTGAAATTACTGTTACATGTGTCGCCAAATAAATGTACAATGGCCCTTAAACGAATCCATTGGAATTTCATTTTGCTGAAATGATTCCTTGGTGGGGCCAAAGAAACCCACTGTAAATAATTCTTAAGTTCCATTCGAATGGGTTTTATTGGAAAATGTTTTAGTTGTTTGCTGGCACTAAAGAGGACATAAATACTATAGACACAAATATATAGATACTAATTTTCAAAACAAATGATAAAATTTATAATTGTGCTCGTGCACACACGCACATACGTGCACGCACACGCCGTTTTTCTGACACACATAGACACCTATTCACACATACACACGTACCCATTCGCATATACGCAAATACGTATACCTTCACACATTAATTGCAACAGTGTTTTTATTGCAGTTCTTATTATCCTGTTGGCGTAAAGTGAAGCATAAAAATTATGTATGCGTGTGTGATAATATCGTGTACTTATGCCGAAACCCACACAAGTGTAGGAATGCCTATTTTACAATGGACAGTGATATAAGTAATAGTAAAAAATATATAAGTAATAGTAAGAAGAATGTGGTAGATGTTGTCGACTCTGAGATACACCAATTTAACCACCCAGCACTTTTAATTTAACCATGTTGCCGTGAAAACCGGTAGAGCAATCAGTTTTCTTAACAAGTTTACAGGTCACGCTGTTCTATAAAATTGCAAATTACATTAACATTTTAGTGACTTGTTTTCTTTGGTTATCAGCAAAAGTAGTTAAAATTTGATTATAGCTATTTTTGGCCAGGATCGCGTCGATAATGTTTTTGGTATACAAACGTTTCTAACACCGAAAAGGAGGATTTTAGTTGGATCTTAGGGATATCTAACTCTAGGGATATCATCAGGACTGTTAGTGAAGCTTAGTCCTGTTATGAAGTATAAGTAATAGAGATCGTTCGGTTTTTAATCGTTAGAAATTTGTTCTAGAAGAAATTGGTTACAGATTCGTTGCTACCCCTTAAGAATGATGATCGCCTCTTGTATAAATGTAACCGTCAATCTAGTCTCCTTTTAGATCAGAATACAATTGCTATAAGGCATTTATTATACGGCTGAAATAGGTGAAGTGGTGTTACCTCCCCGGGCGAACCGTACATGAGTTCTACCGGAGATTATCAATTGTAGAATAAAGTATTTCCATTCATTCTGACAATATTTTTGCTTCTGTGTTCGACGTTTGTGTTGTAAGTTTAGTTATGAACATTTTTATTCAATCTCCTTAAGATATTGTTAAAACATCAGGATGTGTACAACATTTGTTATTCAACATCCGACATAAAGTTGGTTCCACAAAACTCATTTAATATTTGCGTGCCGTATCACGATCCGTCAGATTGTGACGACTGTTTTCCGTAAAATAATATCAGATTAATACGTACGGCATCTTGGTATTTATAGAATATTGAAGTAAATTTAAAGTAATAAACTAAGTAAATTTTAAATAATTAGTCAACTCAATACTTCAAGATTATGAAATCACTAAGTCACTTTAAAATTTCAAGTCCGTGGGTTTAGAGGTTTCGAAAATATGAATAAAAAATGAATATGAAATCCGTAGAATTTTAAACTTATTATTGTTTTAAGCTCATTCTATTTCATTATATTAGCCCGAAAGCTATTTTTATCTGTTAGCTTTAGAAAGAAAAATAACGGTCAACAGTACAATAATTATTATCACATTATATATGCTATTTAGTACATTATATACCTATATCCTCTCTTATTGTTTTAACCTATTAATTTATTTTCCACTGTATGCTGTGTATGTTAGAATACCTTGACAGCGTTTTAATTATTAAAATATGAAGATAAAAATTTCACTCATCTATATTTGTGAAATAATATTTGCGTCACATAGTTGGCATATTTTACACGCAAGTTCCATTCATCTTAATGGTTCAAAATACTTATACACGAAATTCCTTTTACAAATAACAAAGCTAGAAATATTATTACGAGAAGAATTACATTCTCGAAGAGTTGAGGCATTTATAAAGTGGTATAATGTAATTTTATATCTATATTTCTTAGAATAATTGTTTGTAGACTTTCATAATACTTACATAACGGCATTATGATTTTGTTCTAAGAATGTAGCACCATACACGGCTCTCTAATACTGCAACCGAAACAAGATAAACTCCGTCCATTACTCCATTGTAAAGGGAGAATAGTAGCTGTCATGTACCACGCTGGTAAACAACCATCACCTCGCATAAGTACTCGTACCGTCGGAAACGTGTAGGTAATACAAATATACCCTCCAGTACATTATCAATAAGGAAATCACAATGTTTACGTAAAATATTTGAAATTATTTTATTTAATGACAAGATCAAGTTCGTTTTCAATTGTTTATTGAGTATCTGTTTGTTCTCTAAGATACTCCTCTACTAAATTCTCATCTTCTCAGTTTACTCTGTCACTTTCTGATATTGAATTAAATTCTGGTTTAAGGTATTCAAAAGAGTAGGTAATTTTATATCTATATATATAAAAGAAAGTCGTTTTAGTTACATTATTTATAACTCAACAACGACTGAACCGATTAGGCTGAGAATTGGTAGCGAGATAGCTTAGAACCAGGATACGGACATAGGATACATTGTGTTAAAAAATAAACGTTTAAAAAGGTGCAATAATGGTTGTACGTTTTCTTCAGAAATTTATATGTGAATTTTTGGTGATCGCGTATTTCGTCCACAATAAAAAAAAAACACTTTCTTTGCATGACGTAAATGTCAATGACGTAAAGTTATATCTGATAGCCTGTATTAAACACGAAATAAATTATTCAAATTAATAAAAAGCTTCTAAAATCAAGTTAAATTGACCTGGCGACAACAAACTCGGTTTATTTGTTTCGTGCAAAATAGCGAAAAGTTTCTGCTGGGCCCCAAGAGACCGCGTCAACCACTTGTTTGCGCTGTTTTCAATTTTTTTCCTTTAAAATGTTATAAATAGTACCGAGGACAAAAAAACGATGAAGACTGCAGACTATAATAACCCATATCTGTCCCACTGCTGGGTTACGATTTTTGACAATGATCTTCCTTGTTAGGTTAACAGTTGAATCCTGCACGCATCTTTCATAATTTTTTGTGCCCATTACAAGTTAATTATTAATTGCTTCAGTACAGAAAAACATCGTGGGAAATCTTAAGCTTCTAAAAGTTCTCCACGTTTCTAAAGATGGGAAGTCTGCCATTCAGCACTAGGCTAGCGTGGTGAGCTATGCATTGTGAGAGGAAATCCGAGCCCACAGTTATATGTAGTGGTGATGTTGATGATCAATTATAAATTGCAAATTTTACTTACGTTTAAGAATAGTAAAGCATAATTAATTTCATATACAAATAAATAAATGTGGAATGGAGTGGGATGGAATTTTGGATAGTTGCAACATGTAGCATACACCTGCTTCTTCGGTGGACGATATCACAAAAACATCCATACTAATATTATAAATGCGAATGTGTGTTTGTTTGTTTGTACTTCTTTTTATGTACAACGGAGCGTTCTTATGATATCATTTTTGGTATGCAGATATTTGAGAAGATGACGAGTACCAAAGAATACTTTCCACCGCGAAAAAACATTTCTATACTGTGGAAAGATCTATTAAGATGTATATTTTAGCCAAATTAAATTAAGTGTTAAACATCACAGCGTTGCCTGGCAATCAATGATAGAAAGGAATTGACAACCTTTTTTGCTTTCTTTTTTTTACACGCGTGCGATGCGACAGCCAACATCTAGTACCTTTATAGTTCAAGAGGTAAATACTACACCTATCGTTAATACTGCAACTATAGTTAATAATACAATGATGGTGAACACTAGAACACTGTTAATACTGTAAATATCTGTTTGAAGAAAAAATCTGTGACAGTATGTATCATAGAGCTCAGCGATACAGTACCGCGTTGCATTTTAATAGCTTTTAGTCTGAATTCAAATTAAAACTAAATCAGTATACATGGTGTGCATGGCCGGAATTCCGTCAGCTTTGTATAAATATTTATGAAATTTAAAAAACGTAGCCGCTGTGATGCGCTTCCTGTTTTATGTTCACCATTTTCGGGGATAAAAAATCTAATTACTGCTGTTTAAGTACTTCGCAAAAGTTATATAAATATGAAACTGTAATTTGCAACTGAGTACTAATAATAAAGCCATGAGCGGTACATGTAACCCAAGAGAGCAATTCCTTGAATTTCGCGTTTGTTAGAAGCTATGAGATCAAAAACACCGCACGGAATATAGATGTGACTCAACATAATATTGTAACTTTTGTTATGGATTGTATTTTTTGGGTTCTCGTGAAATATTTCAGTACTCAGAAGTTGGTGTAATTAAAAAATCATAAATTTGGGATGTATGATTGATTGCATTTGTTTTTTTTTCTTAAGGTAGTGAAACTTGTAACACTGGTACGGATTTTGTTTATTAATGACGGATGTGGGAGAGCGGTGGAAAAAGGTATTTGTGGTGAATAATGAAAGAGTCAACGGCATAAAGGGAGTGAATGAAAAGATTTTGGTGAAAAGAGTGTGCACGATGAGAGAGTGAGTGGGAAAAGAAATAAAAGAAAATAGAAAATAAACCTCTACACCGAAAGCTTATTTTATTTGCCCTCGATTCCTTACATAAAGTTATGATAGTTTCACAATTTGAGTGTTCTACGTCAAGCTGAGCGTCAGAACCATTAGAGCTCAGACGAATTTTTAAAGACGAACTTTGTAGCACAACTTTAATAAATTGCATATTTATTCATGGACTCCGTACAGTCATGCTTAATTAGAAATAAAAATACATTGATCTCCGGGGACAATACAGCATTACGATCTTTTCATTTGGATTTCGAAGGTCCAATGGAATCTTGACTTTCAAATAAGACCTGTATTCTATTCTGAGCCTTTTACAATTGAAAGACATTTATATACATATGTAAACCAGATATCCAATTTCAATTGAAATTCTTCTGTTATCCAATCTGTTAAAAGGTACATTTTACGTTGATATTTTTTTAATGATTTATTTTCTCAAATGAATGGTTTTGTAACACATTTTATAGACAGAATTTAGTTTTATGTGCATATAAGATATATGTACCATCGGCCCACGAAATCAGTTTATGTCGCCCTCTGGGAACAGGACGTCGACCACTTTGGGAATTCCTGTTTTAAACGAATAGAAATGGTACCGTGAATGTTTAATTGTACCTAGGTGTAAAATTGTCTATTTTTAGGCTCAGAAGTGGAATTTTATTAAAAAAAATACTACTCTTGGGTCTGAAGCGATATGTTAATTAAAAGAGCAATTTTATTAACACCTAACCTGATTTTAATCACAATTTAAATAAACTCAAATTACGTTACAAACGCATAAGTGACCAAAAGTACTTCACAATATTCAGATCAGACCAATATAGCGACAAGCATAGCTTTCGCACCCCAAAGATATCAGAGAACTGACTGTGTCACTTAGACATTACAATCCGACTTATATAGGAATTACCCCCACTTTTCCTACTACTACCCCTTAATATTGCTAACACTATAATATATTAAATTACAAGATGTATGTACATTGCAATGAGTTGTTTTTCACGGTTAAAAGTAGCTTAGGACACTCTTTATCCTTCCAAGTATCTCCACACCAAATCATACCCTAACGATGCTTTGCTGTGCTGTGAAAGAAGGGTGAACAAACAAACACACTTTCGTATTTAAATTTGGTACGAACATCTTCCCTTCACATATAATATACAGATAACAAATAAACGAGCCAATAAGCGGACGGTACAAAAAAATCTCCCATCGAGAATTATTAATTAATCTGTTGGCTAAATTAAGCGTAACATAAAAATGTATTTGTTGAACGTAAAATAAAAGTGATAATAATCTAGACACTATTTTGCTTGCTTTGAAATAGACCCTTTAAAAGTCTTTTGGGACTTACTACTCAGGCTGTGACACCTGAGGGTAATTTATTATAATTTTGAACTAATATTCTGTATGTGAAACTAATTACAGCTTTTCATTTGTGTTTTTATGTATGAAAATATTACACTAGGGTTTTTTATGAGATATTAAGTATTTGCAGTACCACCATTCCCTGCCGCCGTTAGTTTTAGACGATAATAATAATGTAGTGTAGTTTTATAGTTAGTTATTATCCGTTAGACAACTGTGGACGTTACGAATGTTATTGTAGGTTCGTCCTGTTAGTACGTATTATTAATCGTCCAAGTTAGTTTTTGATCTCCGTCAGTAATGGCCATCAGTAACATCAAAGGCTTCGTTGACATGTCGACCTCGCACGAAGAGAGAAGGAAGAAAGTTATGTCCCTAATCGAAACACTGAGTCCAAGGCCGTAGCTGTTCAGGCAAGCTTCAGGGAAATATACCGGTAATAACTGGGAATATTATTTCCGATTTACAAACGTGCTCGGTTTATTTTGAAATAGCAACATTATTATTGTCTGTTATAGAAGTTGACTGCCGTTGTCTGCATGTCTGTGAAAATTAAGTTAAGAATATGGCGTATCGATCGTAATTTGTAAATCAAAAAGTTTATTATTAAAATAAATATGAAACATTTATATAGTTTCATAGCGTTAATCTGTTAATAACGCGTCTTGTAGTCTGGAGATTTTCATTTGACTTCAATTATCAACAAAGTCGGCTAAAGAAACCACAGTTGGTCGCATTTGTCTTTCACAACTTACTCTTTTTCACAAATAAAGGTATATTTAACTAAATATTGAAATATCATAATTTTAGAGCCTTTGAGCAAGGAGCAGGCTATGGCAACAAGTTAATATACCAGAAGGTCTATGTGCTTTAATATAATAATAATCTTCTCTATTACCAATACTGCATTAAATTAAAAATTGTCTAGCTTAATTATTAAGCTGAAAAGATAGAAAGAAGTAGATACTTTTAATAATTGTATTGGTTTCGAATGGTCTTGGTTGGCAGAGTTCACAAACGCAATTTAAGCGTTCGAAATTGTAGTTGTATAATTTATACGCGCAATGTGCTTGCAGCCTATGTCATCGCTGTGGCGACGACATACAGCTGTGATTAGATTCCAACACTCTCGCATCTAGTTGCGAAGTCACGTCCCACCGTGACGAGCTGAACAGAACACAAGATATATCACCTTTCCAAATAACACTTTACTTGTACTGGTGTGCACATATCCTAATAAATGGCTTTGGATCAAAGATTTGCTTCGTCATAGTTGTGTACCGCAAAGTTATTCACCCATGTCGGTGTTTCCGTGAGATTAAAATGTAAGTGTCTTGAGTCAAGCGTGAATCGAATTTTATCAGATTAGTATACTTTATACCCCGTTGAGTTAGGTCTGGTGCACACCAGGCGGGATCGTGGTAAACAGTGAAGCAGTACAGTTATTTGTCGAAATAAAAAGTTCAATTTTACTTGACACACTAAGTGCATATACGATGTTTTATATCGCTCGAATAAATATTGTATTACTTTTTTGTTACTTTTTTTTAATTTTATTTTACTTGGAATGTTTGATTATTTGTTACAATATGTGTTTGGATAAAATATGTATTTATATATTTAAGCTTTATTGATCATAATAAAAATATTATAGTAAAAATGGCAAGATTAATTCTCAAAACTTTCTCTACCAGTTAACTATTGGACTAAAGTGAAATGCACGATGTTGCAAGTTAAAATAGAACTACTAACTATTAACATATGAAATTGAATTTAGACACACTGCTTTAGTTCAGACGACAATGCATCTTCATGCAAGTGAAATACTTCACTTAAGAATGGCTTAAGAGGAGGGAACTCCTCAATGGTGAATACCACAGTTACGATTTGTTTACAGTTTAAAAGCGTGTTTTTTAGTGTCTTAAATATTTATTTATTAACGCTTCTAATCACAAAACGAAGAGCTTCTACCGCGCCGCAAAACTTTGGCTTAAGATAAAAATGTATGAAACTAAATTTAGGTTAGATTAGTACCAGAAATACTCAGATTGAAGTACTTACTCGTAGTTAGAGTTTATATCTTTACAGGCTGCAGCCAAGGGCGCACTGACAGGTCGACCTTGTCCTAAGGCCGATTGTTTTCCCCCCATAAAACATCCATTTTATAGGCCCTGACTAAACGACTGTGTATAGCGTTCACTCAGCACTTTATTGCCACCGTTAAATATATTTTTATTCACGAGGACGAACCAGGTTTCAACGTCATGCCACGTAGTGTTTAAGAAACAATCCAAGATTTAATAATAGCACTTGATAGCTAGCAGCGTTTTGCGTTTCATTCTAATATCGTTCCGACGAACTTCTGTCCTTGGCCGTGAACCACTAAGCGGTTACTTCTTCCAGCTGATTTATTCTGATGTGATCTAGTGATGTTAAAATACACTACACATACACTACACGGCCACGTAGCCTAGTTTGGTAGTGAACCTGCCTGCGAAGTGCGGGGCCCTGGGTTCAATTCCCGGCCGGGGCAGATAAATATTTGTTTTAGGGTCATGGGTGTTAGTGACGTGTTATTTGTGTTGTTCATGCCGCCCGCGACACAGGGAATCCTACTGCGGGGGTATGAGTGTGTTAGAGTTATTTAAAAAAATTAGAAATATTTGATTGGCAGTCCATCACACCATCAGTAGAGATCATTTCCCACCGAATTATGTTCTTTGATGCTGTAAATATTACTGATATATAACGTATAGGTATCCTCAGGTAGGAATTTAATCTCAAACAAAATGTCATCTTAAAGTTAACCCATGGATATCGCTAGAATTACTATCAGGGATGATTTTGCATCTTTTTTTTATATCTTCTAATATCAAACAACTTATATTCGTGTTTCATTTTTAAAACTAATATTATAAGCAGTTTCTCAACACAATATACCTACAACATTCGTACGTTTCACCGTATAACGTCTACACATAATTAAGCAATGAAATGAAAACATAAATCTTTATACAGATAATTATATATGATTTATATATAACGATTTATATTTCAATTAATAAATATCAATATTAAGTATGCATATCGAATCAAATAGTGTGGATATTTGAATATTGCATCGCCTTAAGTTTTATTTGAACCGTAACTTAATTAAAATATTAATTAATTGATATTCGTATGTTCTTTCTCGAAAGGGCTATACAAGTGCATTTTTACACTCTATTACCGTCGCTCACCAATATTATAATTAATCCACTAATATTATAATTGTCAAAGTGTGTTTGTTTGTCTTTCTTTCACGTCACAACGGAGCGTCGGTATGGTATGATTTTTGATTTGGTGATAGTTGGAAGGACGAAGGCTACTTTTAGACGCAAAAAACATGTCATTTCTCTGGGAAGAACAATTACAATGTATATTGCAAGAAAGTGTCTAACAGAAAGCGTTGCCTAGCAACTAATGATAGAAAGGAATCGTCAACTTTTTATTGCTGTTTTTCCACTTATGTAAAACCGCGGTTAACATCTAGTTATAATATAAATGAAATAGACCTTTTTTCTGCTTGTCGAAACAATTATTTAAACATTGTTACGTCATTCTATTTGTAACGGTAAAGTAACTTATCATTGAATCTGAATCATTGGGAACAAATAATTACAAAGCATTCATAGTATACTTTTCCTGTACAATTAAATAAGGACTGCAAATGAGAAATTATCTAAATGTTATGTACGTGCAGTGACCTGGCACATTCAATTATGATGTATCATAATTCATTAAACTTTAAAGCTTCCACCATTTGATACCTTGAAGGTAAATATATACTTAGTTATTGATGAGGTGTCAGCTATATTTCTAATACAGTAATGTATAAATTATATTTTTATTTAAAAAATTATGACGCTGCAATTGTAATGATTG
>DWPA01006332.1:0-11082 GCA_018251375.1 Calpodes ethlius
CTGGGTTCGATTCCCGGCCGGGGCAGATATTAATGTGACAGATAAATATTTGTTCTCGGGTCATGGGTGTTAGTGACGTCTTATTTGGGTTTGTTTATGCCACCCGCGACACAGGGAATCCTACTGCGAGGGTATGAGTGTTATTTATTTTGTATGTTATAGATACAATTATAACAAAGTACAGTGTATTTGTGCATCGGGTGAAATATTCCACCGCTTACATACATTAACATGCCACTTAAAAGATATTTACTTTATCTGAGATTGTGCGCGGAATCTTGGAATGAGTTTTAATCAATTGTATTTTATCACTTCTTATTTAAACTTTAAAATATAAACAAGATAACAACAGTATAATGATATCAACTGATGATTCATTGTAAATTTTCGGTATATGAATAATGTGTCACCTTTATCACTAAGAATTCAAGATCTATGTTATTCCATGTTTTTATCGTCTAGTAATATGGCCAGCAACTCACGTTATAAATACATCCGAGTAATACCTAAGTAAATAAGGAGTATAATTAAGTTTATTCTAACATTTACTTCTTATTTAAAAACTAAATGAATATCATAATAACTGCGTCCCTAAATAAATAACAAATTTAACATACTTATAACATTTCATTACGAGCGTAATTTATGCGTACGTATATTTGGAAGACGTGATAAGTTCAACTTTCAAATAAATTTTTTGGTAGTATTACCTATGTGAACAATTTTTTTTATAAAATATATATATTGTTAGCAGTCTTGAGGGGGAATAGTACGCAAAGAAGGGGTAGTTCCCATGTAAGTCAGATTGTGACATCTAAGTGACACAGTTCTCTCGTATCCTTGCGTGCGAAAGCTTTGCTCGTCGCTATATTGATGTGATCTGAATACTGTAAAGTGTTTTTGATTGCTTTTGTGTTGTGGATTGTTAATAACGTATTTTGAATTTTGCTTATAAAATTGTTCTTTTAAACGAAATATCACTTCTGACCCAAAAATATAATTTAAGCTTCGTAGTTTAAAAGAAATAGCCCTATTTCATGTTCAAGTTAAGGTTCAAAATAACTAGCAAACATTGCAAGTTAAATACAAACTAAAAATTTAACACACATCTTACACTTGTACCTTCCCGCTATTCCAGTTTTTTTTGTAGACTCTACCATTATTTCTTTTTCATCGTCACCATCGTCATACTTAATGATACATTATTGTTTCTGACTGATAGACAAAGTACGGGCAAAACCAGTGGACTTAGAGGCATAACATTTTTTGAAATATTTTTCATGACGTGAGAAACCAAAAAAAAAATTTTAATACTCATCCCCTTAAAAGGTGAAATTGGAAAACTATTTTTGCAAAGGACTAACTCAACTTCTTCGAGAAGTATGGGTTGCGAATATCCTAAGGGTACCCTGTGGACTGATATAGGGATGGATGACGTGAAGCACGGATACGATCCTGAAAATTAAACATCCAAGTAAAGCCCATAAACTCACATAGGATTTAAACTACCGAGATACATGCGTTTCATGGTCATCAGGAATCAAATTCAAATCTTCTGGCTGTCACAGTCCTTCTTCATCTTAAATTATATGTGTTTAAAAACTGTCTATTTCAAGGATGAAACAGATGTTTCATTTGATTCACAAACTTCTACGATATTATTAAAATCAGCATTTTGAAATCACTTTCAATAATTACCCATTCCTTATTTATCAATATATGATTACGTTAATCCACAATAAATGTTTGTCTTAAGAGATTATAATTGTCAATCCATTAATCTGATAAGCGAATTTAATGTACATATAGTATTTGCACAAACAGGCAGATAAGGATAGACAGTGATAAATAATTTAGTTCAAGGTAAATCACAAATTGTTTTTTGCAACAAATGAATAAACTTGACATTTAGTAAATGTTATAATAGATAAAGAAAAATCAGTGATATGTATGTACATCTATCTATCTATTTAGCAAACTTTTAGCGTCCACTGCTGGACATAGGCCTGCGATAATTGGCGCCACTCCGTTGTATGCACATATAGAAGCCGAAATTTTTATTCTGGAATCCCTTAAAATAATGTTTTCAAATACCGGTACTGTGCAATGAATGCAATAAAACCTTAATAAATTCGATAACCTGCAAGTCTATTACATTTTTAACATAGATCAAGAGAATTATTTTAAAACAAGAGTCTGAAAAATTAGGGCCTCGTATAAAAACATGATCAGAAAAAGATGGCATCTTCAAATCAATCATAGCGGAGACAACGTAGTGTACAAGAACGAAGACAAAATTATCCTGTTTAAAAAAGAAATATCTCCCTTGATACAGGAAAACTTGACATTTACTTACCATTGTATTCGTTATCATTTAAACTTAGTAATCTGTTCAATATTTTAATTCGCTAGTACATTTTTGAACGTTGATTAGAAAACGAGTAACTGATTACTCGTCGGGGATGTAAATATTTACAGGGATCTTCAAATCGTAAATGAGTCTCGGATGAGAGTTGAAGCGCTGCTTCGAAAACCCAATGAAGTCGATTGTTATTTACCATGTTGACAAGCTACGCTGTGATCGTTTACTATTAGATTACAATTATGCTTCTTTTTAAATCCACGACTCGAAAACGAAGGTTATTATAAATTGAATTTTTGTATCTGTGTATTTGCTACTGTTTGTGACACCGTAACTCCGAAACGAACCAACAGATTAGATTTCTTTTTTGCTAAAAAGGTGATTTAATGTAGTGTTCTTAGCTATGATTATAAAAAAAAACCTCTCATCTGTTTGAAAATCATCAGCCTTTTTTTAATAATTGAAAGAATATTAAAAACTTTAAGTAATCTGATCGATTCAAAAGATCTTACCTCAATGATGTTACAATAATATAGTAACTGACTTGACATTATCCAGAATCATTAATCGCAATTATTCTTTAATTCGACATGGACCTAACTTCATACCAACTTAAAACAAAAAAAAAGTGTTAAACCTTGTTGGGATGGTCTTAATATATACGACATATAACATTTAAGAGGATTTTCTATCTCGTATAAGTTTCAAATTTTAAATTTATGTAATTACACGCTTTTATACATTATATTGTCAGTTTTCATGTCGATATAACAATCTATCAGCCTTTACAGGTCCACTGCTGGACGTAGGCCTCCTGTAATTTGCGCCACTCACGCTATATAATTTATTAAATATACAATAACATATACATTCTTGTATTAATAATATATTATATATAAAATTTATATGCGAAGCCTTCCCACCAAGTAGGCCTTTTACGACTTCCTAATATGCCGAAAAGTAGGTTAGAGTAAAGTATCCTAAGCCGCCACAATTCGGCGATATATGTAATAAATATATTTACAGAAATAAAGTCAATTACAAATGGAAATCCTTGGGCCGTATTCGTCCGTCGGCGGCTTAGCTCAGATACCCTTGGTACTAGAAAGTTTTAATTTGACATACCCATCCAACCGACAAAAGTAGAAGAATAAAATCTTAAAAAAATATATTTGAGGGTAGTTACACATAGCCCTACACATAGTGTGGAAATTATCTTTTTTGCGTCTACCCTCGTCGTTTACGTTTAACTTATCATTACCGTCACCCCGAAACATTAGTTACGCCAAAGCATCAACAATTTATTTCAAAAAAAGCACGGGAGACCTGGATCTTCACTGGCTCCCCAACACTGTGTCTGAAATACGTAAAAAAACTATTTAACTATGAATTTAAGGAGGGTAGAGAGGGATAGAGGGATAGCTGATTTATCCAAGCGGATAAAATAGCCTGACAGCACATATGAACAATGTCCAATGAGCTCCAAAAGTTCCAGTCATAGTTCATGTATCGATGGAACTCTCAAACACCCAGTAATCGAAACACCCAAAAACAAGCTTTATTCCCACGCAATTTGTTAATTACTTATACCTAATACGATAAATAAGGTTCACATAGAACCGCCTTAATCGACCGTTAGTTATGAACTATGTGACATCACACTAAATTGTAAGCATGGTATATATGTCTCTAACTCTGATGATTGTAATAAAAGCTCCAAACCCTTAATAGGGATAAGCGAATGATTCTATGCCGATTTAAATCCGAAACGGGACAAATGGTCTCCAGCTACTGAGCTGGGTTCCTGTGGTTGAATACAAATGGAGCGTTTATCCTCCGAAGCCAATTTGTATGCAAATAACAGATCCGTTTAACTATTCTCGTTAGTTGCTCATTTTCGGAACGTCTGCGTTTCAAGCTAACTGCTGCTCCTTCGATTTTGCATGACAACAGTTTTTGTAGTTTCTACAAATGTTTGCCTCATTGTCATTAAGACACGGTTTTTGACAATGTAAAGTTCAATCTAATTTGACCTTATCTGCTCACGGTACATAATGATGAAGAACGGGTAAATATTGGCGCCAAGTCTGTTCTGTTTGAAGCCACCAACTTCTGTAGGTATCACTATCGCTTCCCACCTACCGTCCAACCGTCAAAGATATCTTTGGTATTACAGACGTTCATAAACTCAGAATATATTCTTGTCTAGGAGCAATCTGGTTCCCCAATACTAACAGCGGAACGCACGTCCATCCGCGTGCGTATCGCTTACAAAACTGATAAATTGCCAACTAAGCATGTTTTAATGTACTTAAGACAAAGTACCTATATATATTAGAATAAGCATAAACCCTCCATATAACATTTCATTATCTCAGAACAAACTAAACAACACTCTTGATTTGTGTTCCACGGCAATAACCTCAGCAGTCCTGGGTAATAAAAGTGAGATTAAAAACCCATGGAAGCTGTTCGCGCGAACTTTCCTCATATCCGACTTTGCTCACAGTCAAACTTCCAATGATAATTTCCCAGCCACAAGCTCTGTCTTATAATTCACTTATCTTATTACCTACTTTCTAGAACGAATCTCGTGAATATTATAGTTATTCATTCATTCATTTATGTATGAATTTATTTTCGTTATTTGTATCAACAATTACGGCTAGCATGTATGTCACATATGAAGAGATATAAGACTGGAACGCCATTTAAGTAACTTAGGTTAGTTTTGAACAGATAGAGTAACGAAATACTGAAAATATATAATTATAAAATTAATTTGAGATCAATCATAACAAAAAACGTCTGAGGGAAAATTACAAATAATTACGATAATGTTATGTCATTTACGTATCTACATGTCTATTACTTACTTCAAACGAAAACAAAACAACGTAGATTTTACTATCAAAAGATAAAATAAATGAAAAGATGTTTTATTTGCAAAATATATACTCCTAAATAATTAAGTAGGTACTTCGGCTAGTATTACATTTACAAAATCCTTTTCACGAACACAATTGAGAACACAGCTCTTTAGGGTGTACATATGACGTCTGGTTTAAATGTTCGCTTTTTAAGGAAGCACTTTAAATGTTCAGTAACAATGAACGTGATTTTATATAATTGTAAGACGTCACGTCACGTTACGACGTCACGAATTTTATCGAAAGAAATTCCAAAGCAGACAACTAAGACAGTGAAGGGTTTTTAATTGACAAAGGAGAATTTTGTTATGAATGTAGGATGGTAATTACTTTTATCTTAACGCGTCAACGGGCAGATCTTACTAAAAATGTAAATAAACCTTTATGAATAAACCTTTAATATGTCAATCACATATTAATAAAAAAATATATGTACATAGCAATTAATTTAATGTGTAAATGATAAAATAAAGTGTCAATAAAAATTAATCAAATGTTTAATTTATTTAAACTAAATATTTGCAGCGGCCATAAATATTGCCAGCGTTAAAATAGCGCCCTATCAAATTTATTAGTCCATTAAGTATTACTAAAATATTTACATAAACTTTACCGATAATAAAACTTTAATTTATGAGTTCGAATCTATAAATCGTTTTTTTATTTGAAACAAGCTTTGTTATCAATATTGTATTTAGAGGTAAAAAAAAATGTGCGTGCGTACCTAGTTATGAAACAGATTAAGTTCGACTAAAAAAAACTAAAGTCGACTATATAACTACAATAACCTCGATCCGAAAGTTTATCGTGCCCTTTAGGATACAAAAGCGCTCCTCAATTCCATACACGTATACTCTCCAAGATACATAATGTCATCTTTACAAACAAAACTTTAATTCTAAATAGAAACACACGAAAATATTTGTAACAAAACGGCAATGCGGTATTGAACGAAAAGCTTTGCGCAACCAATCATTTAAATTGTTTACTCTTTGCAAACAAGAGAAATCGTCGCCTATTGTTTTTAACCTTTTTGTGAATATTCACGGATTACTCGAATAAAATAATATAACGCTTCGAACACACGTAGTGGTTCAAGACCGAACACACACCGCCTGCGGGAAATTTATTTTGTATAACACTGCACCTTTTTGCCTACTTTTATACTTAAGATAATGGAAATTATGCGCCATTAGGGAAATTGGCTTCTTCCGTTTTGTATTACATTCAACTGTATTGACGGCTTGAGCTAAATATAGCTTCTTAAGACGGCATTGATCATGATCCAACTGGTATATAATTTTAATTTTAATTCTTATCTAAAAATCTTATAGTTAGGTATAGTAAAGTACTCCACTACTGAAATGCTTAGTATTCCGTGAACACTCGTCGTAAAGTTTCAATTGAAAAAATGTCTGGGTTCAAGATTTAAATGTACCACGCGATATGCATGCATGTTCATTGCTAGTAAGGAAAGTACGCTTTGGTTTCATTTTTGTGATTCATAATATTCGACATGAAGCATTTATGGCGGAGTAAACATGAAAACGGCATCAATGTCGTTATGAATACCGTCTTGTATGTTAATTACATATATGAATTTTTAAAGTCGTCTGTCACTATATATTGTAAGCTAAAAAACGAACAAGCAGGCCCTAAAAGCCTAAATTCAACGTTATCTTTTATGAGCTAAAATTATATCCTTAACCGTATTTTGCAGCAGTGGTACACGAAATACATTTTTGAAGCAATCGCGAAAATAAAAGTTGTCTGCGAGGAAAAAAATATCATAAAAGTAGGCCACTTCCTGCTGTAGACTGCTATAATTTAATCCCGCTCGCAAAAGCAATTAGCAAGAAGCGGGAAGGGCTGCTGGCAAACGTTAGAACCATTCGCGCGTACTGGTTACAAGTAGTATTGAAAAAAGATAAAAAAAAAACATCGTTGATTTGGAGTCCCGTCCAAGAATATGCACATTACATGGGCGCATAACATAACAGTTCATATATTTTTTCTTGCTGCTTTTGATTTGAAAAAAAACCTATTCTTTTAAATAGCCCACAAATAAACAATAAACAGACGGACCTGTTAAATAGGTATCGCCGCCAGCGGTCATGAGTAACACTAGAGACATTTATTTCTGATACGTTGCCGACCAAGAAAGAATAAAGAAAGAGAAAACTGACTCTTGAGCCTTCAGTCAGGACGTGAGTCGTTTGGCTGACTCAGGCGAGAGCGTGATATCATTATTAATATTAATGACTTAATAAAAATATTGATAATGCATGCAATCCATTCGCGAAGCTCTACCCCCGAGCTGTACTGGCTTTTGTCACCTCACATGAGACGTTATACCCGCATGTGTTTTGGGTTACTATTTTTAGCCACCACAATACGGCCGGATTGATGAAATTTCTCAAATATTATAGATTCGATTTTGATAATAATTTTAAGTGATTCATTTTAAACACTATTTCTTTAGGGTTTTTTTTTTGTTAATACATATATTGATTATTATTTTGATTTTTTGTTTTACGTGCTCTCAACTTTGTTAAGCTAACGTATTTTCGAGGTAAAAAACAGCACTGCAAAGCTATGAATATTGATAACCGACCAGAAATATGACAAACATTACTTTGAGATCTCACAGTAAAATAGAGAGTTAGGATCGACTATTTGTATACTCATCTACTTCTTTCTAGTTTCTTGAACAATGCCAAAGACAAAGATGGGAATAAGGACAATCGTTCCTTTCTTTCTTTTTCACTGAAAGACTTAATATTACTGTTAGTAATATGAGGTTAAGTATCCCGTACTTCGATATCTAATATATATATAAAAGAAAGTCGCGTTAGTTACACTATTCATAACTCACGAACGGCTGAACCGATTAGGCTGAAAAATGTTAAAAACGTAGCTTTGAACCAAGAGACGGACATAGGATAAATTTTGTTGAAAAATAAAGATTTAAAAGTGTGCAATAAGGTATGAATGTTTGTATGGAGAATGCGTTTTCTTCAGCAATTTATATGTGAACTTTTTGGTTTCCACTTATTTTGTCCACACTTAAAAAAACTTTCCTTGCATGACGTAAATGTCATTAACGTAAAGTCATTTTGATAGCCTGGGATAACGCGGGCGACGCCGCGGGCAAAAACCTAGTATTTGATAAAAGAACAATGTGATGGCAATAGATCTCACTCTCCCCTTCTCCCGACCGTTTCTAACAAGCTTCATCCCAAGCGTAGGGATGTCTACAAACCCGGCTCCCCACAGATTAAATTTGCCAGAGGTACGTTAATAACTACTTACCATCAACTGACCCACTTCTCGGCTCCAACATGAAGTATTTTAGAAAGCAACCAATTAATCCACCAACAGATTTATGTAGAGACTATTAAAGATTGTATAACTGAAAGTTGCAAGCAATCCACTTTGTGGAAAAGCTGGAAAATGAAAAGAGCTCCGATAACTGCTAATTGCTGCGGCGCACATCATTGTTACGCAATTAGTTTTGTTCGTACATTGTGAGGTATGTACTTAGCTTCAGTATTGCGTATTGTTTTAATATCGTACCGTTATACGCCATGATAAAGTACAATACGTAGGTATAACATTTATGTTTCTATTTTTGTATTGTCACTAAGAAGTTACTAAAAACTTACTTATCGTCATCATCACAACCCATAAATAATCGATTTCTGAGCTCGGGTCTCATATCATTAGAGGTATAGAGGTTATTGTCCAATTCGCTGTCCAAGTGGAGATTGACACACTTCACATAGTTCTGGAAATATTATGGAGAACTCTTAGGTGAATAAGTTTTCTCATGGTGTTTTTACCAATGCAAGTAATAATTAATTCGTAATACATCCACGTATATACATATGGAAAGTGCATATTCATACACGTTTTTTTTCGAAACTATCATGTAGATAAGTAGAAGCCGGTAATTTGTCACTTAAGTTATAAAAGGCTTTAATGAGATCACAAAATTTCTTTAAATAAATTAGCCAGCGGTGTTGTGTTTTGGTCACAGTGCGTTATTTCAGCGTCTCTTTTAGAAATCTGATAATGTATTTTTGAAAAGAAAGGGACTTAATACCATTTATTCAACGGATGATGATTTCAAGCGGTATTTCCTTTCTTTGGAGATCAATGCCGTCCTCATTTAAACGGACAAGAAACCTTAGATAAACGTATACTGGGTATACCAACATATGATAACACAACCACTCCTAATAGACTCTTGTTATTGCAGAAACAACGAAGTGACTTTTCATTATACCCATTTAACCCCATAATGTAATGTTTATTTAACGATATGGTCCTTCGTGGGTAGAATTGCTTAGTCATTAAATTTGTTAGTATATTCTTGAAATACAGGCAAGTAGATACGTTATAGTATGATACCAGAAGTAAAGTAAGAGAATAAAAAGACTAAACTCTTTAATAACAAAATCAAGTTGAGGATGACAAAAACACGCTCATTTTATTAGTGTAGTAAAATCTTTCGTCCGCCATTTTCGGAATTAATCAATAGGTATTAGGTATAGGTAATAGGTATTTATCTTTGTAATAGATATCTCTGAGACTTTCTAGGATACTTCCTATTACAATACAATGTATTTTTACGTAACAGGTTGTATTACGGACATCAAAGGAGCTCTCTGTATGACAAAAAAAAATCTAAATATAAAACGTGATACATTTCAATCTAATCTTTTTTTTTTTCATTTTTCATGTCAATAAATAAACATGGTCGCACACACAGACATCGCTTATTGCATGTTTTACAAAAACTGAAAACGAATGCCGTTTGAATCGTGGCTATTCCAATATCCAGAGTATTCACAATTAATACACGCTCGCTACCAATTGTGTACACAGCGTAAAACATCATATACGTCCACATATACATTGGAAATTGAAACTTGTATCGTACGCAGAAACGGTCATATTCGATTGCAACTGGTGTAGGGCTCGATCTAACCCTCGTTTATTGGACTACAAACTATCTATACACCATCGCATAGGACAGCAGTATGGCTTAATGACGACGACCCAATGCCCAATGCAATTCAGGTCGTCAATGACACTTAATGCAGAGTTCCACAGCTTGTGAATCAACCGCTCAATTTTAGCTTTTGATAGATCGGTCGTTAATGTGTACCATCCCTACATTTTCGGTTATTCAGCTATTCAACTTAAATGTTCTACATCGAATTAACCAACCGACAGTACATTTATTTCTGTAGATACCTAACAACTTAAATATTTAAACGAGTAACTATTTGCTCATACAATATAGAAAAAGTATTGCGAAGATTAGGAATAGAACATTAAAAGAAGTATTATCGTAACACGCCATGTTCATTTCATTTAATTTTAGATTCTATTTACTATAAACTATTATTTAGAACTGTTTTATCAACTCAACATTAATTCGTCAATACGAATAATAATCATAATAATAACTTCAAACCCGAATGAATATTGATTTGATATTTTCCTGAAACATAGTGCCCTGTTAACTATTGTGTGTAGTTGCCATAAAATAGTTCACTTCAAATTTAAAAATTGAAGGCTGGCGAAGCCCTGGTTAAATTTGAAGAATTTAATTGCAAATTCTCATAGCACGAGGCGAATTCATACAGCGTATTGCAACTCTCAATTTCCCCTCGACTCGCTATAGCGTAAAACTATCGGCTCATTTATTTTATATTAAAAATGTGTTGGAGTCCTTCTTATAAAGAAAATGAAAAATCTTTGAACAAATATGTGAAGTTT
>DWPA01006333.1:0-11081 GCA_018251375.1 Calpodes ethlius
AAAATAGATTAGCGTGCGGCTTAAACTCTATACGTATGGATTATGTTCGCAAAGTGCCAAATAGGAAATCACTTTTATTAAGAGCCTCTGAAACTCAGCTGATGTTTAAGCTGGATTTATCGTAGGTGAAGAAATTATAAATGAAGAGAAATTTAAAATTAACATTTTATAAGTTCACTTGTGTATTATCGTCCCGCACTTATTGTTTTATAGGCCGAGAACTACACGTATATACTAATGACAATATTGCCGTACAATAAAAATATATAATTTTATGATGGGTTGCCAACACTAACAGTTAGTCTACATCGGAAGCATAAGGTCGGATATCCCATACTGCAATTATGGGATATTTGACCTTATGCTTCACAAGTCGAGTAACTGTTACATACTAGAGACCAACGGGTCTCTAGCCAAACGCATAACGATGCGCTCGAAATTCGACAGTAATTCATAAAGTTTATGTTATAGTTCACATTGACAGTATTTAAAACTTTTTTCAGATTGTCATTCGACATAAACAAAAGAGTAAATGTGTTTTATAATCTGTGCCAGACAAATGCATGGTTGTGTGTGTAATGATTTACTTATTGATTGAATGTGTCTTATAAGCATTATCATTGAAAAATATATGCGTCCTGCACTTCTCCTACAGGTAAACTATATGTGTGTCAGATTTCATACTCCTCCGTTAGCGCATTTTCGTAAAAAGACATCCTAAGTTTTTGCTTCACGTAATATTATTTAGATTTTTCTGGTATACCTCTGGCATGGCATGCGCTAGTACCCACGTGTGTTCATATCGTTAAATTCTATGGCTCTACATCCCACAACGCAACACCCTATTGTACAGTAAGCTATAAACCATACAACGTATGGTACAAGTACACGATTCATAGTATCGTTACATGTGATTTGAATTATATGTGAGACTTGAAAATCATTTCACTGAAACTTGAATACAATAAAATATTTACAGTATTAGACTCAATAATAGTGATAAATTAATGGGGTTAGTGCAGGTTATAAGCTTGGACGTCCTGGATTATCTTTCCTTCGAACTTTGTGAGTTATATATTAATATATGCTTAAAAGATAAAATTATTACTCGTATCTTACCATAGGCAGATATGATTATTAATAGTTTCGACTCGAGTGTGAATCTTGCGCGGC
This sequence comes from Calpodes ethlius, assembly GCA_018251375.1. Taxonomy (NCBI): domain Eukaryota; kingdom Metazoa; phylum Arthropoda; class Insecta; order Lepidoptera; family Hesperiidae; genus Calpodes; species Calpodes ethlius. The sequence continues at coordinate 1,174 of DWPA01006333.1, forward strand.
CACTGGTCCTCATCTGGGTGCAATTAAGATTAAAAAAAGTTATATTCCACTTAAAGATAATTTAAAATATTATAGGTGACATTTTATAAATACACGAGTAATTTTTAAAATAATCGCCTTAATTCAAACCAACTGAAACACATCTTTATAATATTAGTATAGATTTATAGATTAGTAAAAATAATTACTTTTGCTCTTGTTTTACTTGATATAAAACAACGAAATACAAATGTACATGAAAATTGTTAGCTACTAATTCATATGCGTTGAAACATGTTTATTGTTATTTGTTCTGGAGGTAGATTAAAGTTCAACACGACAGCAAGTATAAAGTATAATTGCCATAATGTAGTGAAAAAATAAAAATTGTGGTGAAAAATATCTGCAATGGGCTGCTGAAGGGTTAATGCAATAAATACCATACAACTGCGAATGTGTATTGTATTTAAACGTAAGGTAATTTTACTGACGTAATTTAGCTCGAATAGTATTGACCTGGCAAGCAACCAAACGAACAGGAAAATGACCGCAGTCGCATTATGGAGTAGAATTTAAGCACGTAAATGATTATTGCTATTTTGCCAGCTAATGTTGGTTAATATTATTACGAATACCTTAGTTACAAGTAAGTTTATAGATATATTGCTTTTCAGCGGGAATAATATAAAATTATTTTAAAAAATGTAATCGATAAATGCCATCTTAATCAAACTATTAATAAAATGTCAGTCAATATTTTATGAGATAACCTCGTCTAAACCAACTATTATATTCTTTTATTACATTAATAAAGACATATTTTGACGCGACATTATAGGAGTAGTAGCGTAAAGAAAGCAAAACATCACGATATGTCAGTTATAAAGATTTCTTGCATTGCCCTACCTATAAAAACAAACCTGGCTTATTAAATTTCAACATAAACATATTTACAACATACACACTTTATTACTTCCATGTTAAGTATTACAAATGAATAAGGATGTTAAATCTTATACTTAGAGTATTTGAACTTTCTATATTCTTGTGAGTCAATTAATGATGACGCAATCTGGTATTCCTAACAGTGACTCATTTAATGCTACAACGCTTCTAATTTTGTTTGCATAACAGTTAAGAAATTTAGACGATATTATCTCACAGAGAATTCATTTTTACAACCTTAGCAAGATGAAGTTCTTCTGAGTTAATCCAGTAAGTCTTGTATTTCTTTATTCTCTCTAATTAACCCTCCATTCTTCTGCAAGAAATTTAACTCGCGGCTTAACTGTAAACAGAGACAAGTATTTGATTTTGTACGGATTTTTATTAGAGATTTTTATCAATGTTTCTTTAACTATATCTACATGTAGATTTTGTTTAAAAGAATAGTATTTTTCATAGATTTCTTTACAGAAAGTTAACACCACTTGAAAGAATCTGTGCATACATGTTTATTTTTATGTCTGTATCTTCATATGTGTCTGTCTTCGATAAATTTTATTGAAAAATACTGTAACTTTATTATTTTGAGTAACGGCATAAAAGTTGACGTATTGCAGTGTTCTGATAATAAGTCGCCAGTTAAGTAGGTCGTGATACATTTCAATATGAATACTTGGCTACACATCCTGAATATTATTATGTATCACAAGGCTCATAGACATCTGTATAAGAGATCCAATATTTAGATGCATATTTAATTCTTACGTAACGTAAATGTTAATGTGGGTTTAACATTAACTTTAACTAAACATGCATCGGAATTATTAATCTATAAAGTGGACAGTAAAGCCTAATATACCTTACATCAGTACGCGAGGTCTTCAAAGTAATTTATATTTTAAAACAGATATTAAAAGATTTAAAATGTTGGTTACTTTCATGTAACTTTACCAAAGATCAAGTAGAATGTTTATTTTACAACTACGCGGCTATTCTTTGAAAAACAAATTATAAAAAAGGTAGTAAATAAAGCGTAAAGAAAAGTTTTAAAAATTCTGGATACTAGAAAAGTATAATCCAAGGAGTTAACGTTACTTTATTGTTGTGGAGATCAGAACGAGAAGGATGAAGGTGCGCGCGAACTTCTTCCTGATAAAACTTGTTTGTTAGTTTACGCGCCCGTATTAAGCGGAGTTACGGCGCCGCTTAGCTAAATCGTGAAAGATTGAAGAAGATATTGTCGATCTATAATCTACCTAAGTATAATAATATACAAGGAATTTATCTATTCACATTCCTACTCTTCTTTTATTATGTAAGAAAGTAAATAGTAACAAGATTTTGAGTTAAACAGGTATTCGTATTGCCATTTAATTAGTCAAGTTTTTGTTAAAATGTTACCCTATTTTTAATTCTAAATTACTTTTATAGAATTTATTGATAGTGATACGTATTAAGCGTAAGGTGCTGGCTTCAGTCACCTCATAAGATATCTTGGTCTGCCGGGATGGGACTAAGACGAATGTTCTGGGTCGCCCTCCATGCTCATCAATAATTTATACATACATATAAGGTATGCCTGCGACTTCGTCCGCGTACATCAGCTACCTGCCAATAAAAGTCTCAAATCTGTCAGTGGCATATCTGTCCAGCCATTACAGAGATTAGCCAGAACAAACAGACAGACAGATAAACATTTTAAAATATGTCATGGATGTAGTAAAAAGCGGTTATTTCAATATTATAAACAGACTCTCCAATGTTATTTATATGTATAGATAAGTGTTATATCTGCGCGTTATAACAGTAAATCGAAATGAGATTAAAATGCTAAAAGCATGTTGGTTGCATAGACACTACACATTATCGTGTTTGTTTGTTTTAGTAATGAACATTAAATTGATTGAAAACAATTTACTGAAAATTGGAACTCCGCGAGTGAAGCATTGTCCACAGCGTTTAAATATCCTGGAATTTGTCATTTGTTTTTATTGTAGAGGCTGTTCTGTTTTACAATGTTTTATTTCGTTCTGTTTATAATGGAAATTCCGTTACATACATCAACACAATTTCGTTCGATGTTTTAAACCAGTAACTTTAATATGTGTCTTTATAGCTTTATACTTTTCGTTGGGATACTTTAGGATTCTTTTTGATTTACTTAAATTTTCTTTAGTAAAGCAATATTATGGGTTTCATCTATTAATAAGACAATACATGTATGGGATTCAGAAATTCATTCGTGATTAAGAAAGCTTAGAACATATTGATAGAAGGGATACTGGTTAATCCAAGCGTCGAAAGTTCGATATAGTTTAACGACTGCCGCCTAATAGTATCAATCGAGTCGTCCGTTTTAACTTACCCCCTAAAGCATGACCGCAAGAACCGCTTCTTACCAATACTGGATTTGTATAACTAATTTACCACTTGTGTCACAAACGAATATTAATACGAGCGAATCTATATACATGTAAGTATAAGTACGCTTATTGAAAACTTTAAACATTACAATTTACTCATTTTCATATTCCATTTCTTATTTCATCATAGATTTCATTTTCGTTAACTCACTGTCACTTTACCCTTCAAATAAGACACGCATTATACTATACAGCATAAAGTATTTACATTCAAGAGATTACAATACTGTGTCATTGGTAGTAGGGACATAATTAACACTCATTGTCCGAGATTAAACATTTATTTGTCATATAAATATAGTCGGGAATCGAATTTGAGACCTTTGGTTTCGCCTGCCGGATTGCTACCATATCGGCCACGCCATCGTAGAAAACGTATCACTAAGTTCAAAAGCACATAGTGTGGACCGAGTTAGTGGGCGATCAATCATCTGTTTCCTGTCTTTCTACCCTAAAAATAACGTTTTCCTCTATAATAAAACTTCCGTATCATCCACAGTTACGTTTCAATACTATACTTCAAACATTAAATGGACAGGATTGAAAGTTATTTTCATTGTTTGTCAATGTTTGATACATCGTTCTATTCCTGGGAAGCGAGTGACTATTTCGAAGTGCCATTAGAAATTTCGTGGTTGAGGTAAAATTAGCGCGTGAGTTTATACAGGGTTGTCCGTTGCAGTGTTTAGAACATGTCGGTACAGCCGACCGCAGTGCACGCCGCATCGACTGCGACCAACTGGTTCGCTGGCAGACACTGACACAGGAAATTAATATGAATTTCTGTTACATGTACTCAAACGTGTAACACTGTACTGTCATATAGTCACCGGAATAGCCATTGTTCTCGCAACGGATCGAATAGTTTATTAACGCGGGATTGTATTTGAATTCGATATCGGTGTTGTTTCATAATCGATTGCATTTGGGAATGTTCTAATGTGATTATCGGAGTAATAATATCAAATTTATACTACCAGAATGAACGTGTATGTTGAGAATTAAAGTTTTATATTGCGATGGCATTCGGTTTAACAAAATTATACAAAGGGGAAGTTAACTTGGTCTGGGTTGGTTTAACTGTGAGTTTCGACTTTTCTGTCGATTAGATTGTGTATCTTTCTGAAGGTTATGTTTTCCTTATGGTTTTTTTTGATATATAGCATTGGAAACTAGTTAATAAAATAATAATAATAGGTATCTACCCAATTCGTTTAGTATTTTAAGTGATAAAATTAATTTAGTTTTTTTCTTTTAATAACTCGTGAACACTCCGTAAACAACTGTGTCCGTAAACTATTGGTTACTAACTTTTATCAGTAGTTCATGAACAATACATTTTAATCTGATATGATTTAGTTTTGCGTGTGAATCATATATGTAAATAAGTACAGTAATGTTCGAGATTATGATCAGACTATCTGGCAGAATCTTTGTTTTATTACTACGTACTCGTATATTACTTTGACAGCCGTATAAAATATTAACACAAGTAGGTTTGACACTTTGAAATTGATTTAAGTTTAAATAGCGAGTAGAAACAGCTTTCCTACACTCTACGACTATGAATTAATGTTTGTTGAACTATTACTTAAATGGAGCCCCTCGAGGCAAAGTTTAGTTACAGTTGAAAGTAACGTTAAAGCACTGGAACTAGATAAATTTTACACCTATAAGATTACGTTTGTTAGATGCGTAAATAAAACAAAAAATACTGAAATATACCATATTTTTACAACTATAAAATGTCAACATTTATTATTTGTATAAAGTCAGTCAGATTACCTAACTCTGGCACACGATATAAAAAAATCAACCAACCACAGACACAAAATACGTTTAAAGTTATCTAAATTTCTCTTTTGACCTTACATAACTTAATTTAAAAAACCTATTAATATTATCAAGATCATCATCGTTTGGGCGGACCTGCTCCGGTATACCAGTATGATAAAAATATGTATACGTATTAGTAATTTATTAATAAATTTTTACATTTATGTAACATGAGGTGTAATAAATCCGGATTTCCATTAGTCACCTTCCAGTTCCACTATCAGATTCTCATAATCAAGTTAAAGGAACAGAGCCAGTCAAGGCGGACCTAATGAGCCCCACGTAGATTAATTTATCCATACCAAAGTTACCTCTTGAGTTCCATGACCAGACCAGCTTTGTTGTACCATATTATCATATTGTCATCTAATCTCTACACTGCTTAATTTCACGAAGATATAACAAATATAAATGGATTAATTACGATGAAATATTTTCTTACATTAAAATATAGGCATATACAGCTTAAGTTAATAAAATGTATTAATTTTAGCTAATAATTATCCCGAACAGCCCGCTTTCAATTAAAGTATTGTATTCAAATCGGTTCTTGTTTTTGAAGTTAAGATACCACAGACAGACATATAGGCAAATAGATACACAGACACGCAAACACACAGGCTATACACGCCTCATTTTGAAAGAGTTTAAAAACGGCCTAGTGTTGGAGCTATCTAACTGGATGATTACTAATGGTTCCTAGAATTCCTAACATCCAAAGTCATGTACTGTCAAATAATAACTAATATTATTATAACACCTAATACTAATAAGCTTTACTAACTACAGTCCCTTCTCCTTATTGTTCGTGGTTTGTCGCAGATGTTCATGGGGGGTAGATATACAAGCTTATTCAATAAAAATGTCGACCTATTCTCTATGACCTATCCTTATATAATATATTGAATTGTTTAAAATAATGTTAGAAAATATATATCGCAGTTTCTAGCGACATCGTATAGTAGAGATTTTAATAATCTCTGAAAGAGTACGATAATTTCGAACCTTTTCAACAACTCTTGGCACGGTCGCGCGGATTTGAATGTCACAAAAGGGACAGATACGAGAATATCACCTCGCCTGCACTCCATGTACATTTTGTCAGTATTCGCCGCTGCGTTTCAAATGCAAAGAGAACATGTCAAAAGCGACCCCGTGAGCCATAGATGGTGTTTGGAGATATACTGGCCTGGTTTGACTGTGACGGCCAGATAAGTTGAAATTTTGTTTTAAATAGCGAATAGCGAAATTCCAGTAATACTTACTGCTACATTGAGTGTTTATGGATATGTTTATTTTTGCATTTGGATCGATTATAACTGCGCTATTTGACCTATATTTGAATGTTCATTTAGTGACGTAGTGGAATGCGTACTAGCCCTTCTTCGTAATATCTTATAATATTGCTTTACAGTGGGTCGCCATTCTATGGAGACTAAAATTTTTTCCGTTTTAAAGTATATATTTTAAAATATACATGAACGATGGGCTTAAAATATGTATTATTTTAGATAAAATGCTAGTAGAATCCCATGTCAGCAGTGGACAGTTATGATTGTGATTGGACATGTTATGATTAGGAACAATGATTAGTTTTCATCAACTATATAATGGACAGTTCATGCATATTGAACATTTATGTACCTTTTACTCTCTGATAAAAATTGACTCACGGAAATTTTAAAATGAATGTCATGCTATTACATCGCATCGGCTTTACGGCAAGTGGAAAGTAATGTAGTGAGAGTACTCCGGGAAAATGAAGTTATTTCCCATAGGCAAACATTCTGAGCGGATTTATTCCATAATGTTTTCGTTACACACATAGGTACCTACGTAAAAATTTAAAGCGTTAATCGTCGCCATTAGCAAGAGTAATGACGTACGTTGGCTGAGACCATCAAACTCGCTTATTGTTACGCCACGGCGTAAAAAAGATTAGCACATTTGCCGTTAACGACCCCGAAAACAGGACCACATCAGACAACATCGGGGCTTGCGAAATAAAACGAAATAGCAATAAAAGTAAATCGACGGGCCCTGCCCGACGCCGCTCAACGTGCCGGATTAAATCAAACGTTATTCGTCTTAGCAAATTACGGTTCATGCTTACTCTCTGTAGAACTGACGTGTGGAAATGATAACATGTTAAAGATATCTACACTTATGTAGTTATCTATAACCGAATCAATAGTGATATCAAACTTATAGTTGCTTTGATTAAAGTTTGACTAATAGTAGAAGATATAATTTGAATATGCTTTGATATAGATAGTTTTTGAAATGCCTATGGGTACTAAGGTCCATGGATAGTGTATCATCATCCGTCGTACAATTTCGGGGGGAATTTAAGGAATTAGGATATCAAACAAGATTGCAGTGTCACCATTATCTGCCGTTCGTGGACAGCTTTGCCGTTCAGTGACAAACTTCGAATTGGACTGTACGAAGGATTGAAGTCGGTAAGTTATGTTAGTGTTAGGTATTAATAAGAATGTCAGTTTATGTGGGTAAGATGACGTTAGGATTGTTAGTGTAGACTAGTTCTGTTTGTAAGTATAAATAAACGTTCAGCTGACCATTGGAAGTAATTTGTCCGAATCGAAGTTGGTCACAGATGTTTCGCTACTCCTGAGGATAGTCGCCTTTTGTATGAGAGGTACCAGCAATGTAACGCATCTTTTAGTCCGAAACACAGTTGCTATATGGTATTTATTACACGGCAGAAGTAGCTGAGACGGGGCTACCTCCCCTGGCGAATCTTATGAGTACTACCAATATGTAAGTATTCGGTCTTTCATCAACATTTTTTTATTGCAAAGATGTAGTAGATAAATGGTAAGATAGTAATATAAATACAGTGTAGTTACATTTTACCCTCAAGGTGTGCAAAGTCAGAAGCCTAGCTTGCACTTTATTACACAATATTAGGATTAGGCATAATAAGACGGATAATTAAATCAATATTAAAACAATCATGAAAATAATAAATATTAATGTTCCATAAAATTGAATAATTACTTACATTTAGCGTCAAATTTTTAATTATCTCATATTATTTTTTGTTCTTGTAAATAGCAAATACGATGTAAGTGTGTTAAACATGATTTACATGTGACGCTTTAAGTATTTTGCTATTCATTTTGGGTCTCTCAGTGGGTTCTGAAAACACTGCAATCAAACGCTTTCAGAATAGCTTAGCCATTAAACAATAAAATAATAAAACACTTTAAGCCCTGTAAAGTTGTCAGCATTCGCTGCCATGTCTCTTAATACCGATTAATTGAGTGGTTTTCATCCTGGCTTCGAGATTATTTGGATTACGGTGCTAAAAGAGCCCGTTGGTTCTTCCTAAGATAAACTAAACATTTATTTTTCATCGCATGTACTCGTTGGCGAAGTCAATGTTTATGAGATAGGTAATAATGTAAAGTTTTTATTTCTTACACTACAGAAAAATTCAACCATTGTTTACCGCGTAACTTCTGCCAAGTAAGTTTGTACGCTGTTTAAGTCGTTGCGAACAATATTAAAGCCCCGATAAACTTAAAAACAAGTTTAATCCAGCTTGCCGCGGTCTCCATACACCTTCATCCTTGCTAACTGTCTGCGATGCTTCTGATTTAGTGCGCTTAACTTATTTTTTTTTATTAAAATGTCCTTCCTTTTATGTGTCTTTCTCTCGAAAGTATAGATAAATTAATGTGTAATGAAACAAAATTAACAGTTAATCTTTACGAATGCTGTTGTAATACTTACCTACTTAGCCAAAGTTTTCTTTACAAGCAGAAACGTTAAATATACTATATTCATATGTAGTTTAATAGACTCCACACGTCTTTGAAAACATTATAAAGAATTCTTAGGTGTTCAGATTTCCTTATACTGCAATTTTATTAAAAACGAGGTACGCACAGGATTCGAACTCAGACACTAGCGTTTGGGAAATCGACGTTCAAAAGCCTCATCATTCATATCATCATCAGATCATATTCTCGGATCATTTAAAAGACCATAAGTATATGAAATTTTTTCTAAATTTTAAAAATATCATTATCTATATAACATTATTTTATAATACAAGTAACACCTTAGAAAATGTGTTATATATCCGATAACTTTAGATAATATGTTATAATAGTGTCAAATACTACACAGTTACATTTGATAAGCTCAAGTTTCGGGTCGGGATAAACTCGTATCTGAAGTTGAACCCTTTCCAGTTGTTTCTGAGGGCGTCAATATTAATTTGCACGTGATATTCCAGCTGAAGCTTCGTGCGAACTTTGTAAGTATGAGTTGAGTGGCAAAGCTTATTACCGTTGGATTCTATCTGAGTTGAATGTAGATATTTGGCGGAGACAATTTTAACTTTAGTACGTGTTTTCATACTACAGAAATGCCGCGTGACAGCTGTGATATAGGATAGTCGTGGATTATAATGGCCAGTATTATATTCATATTTATACTGATATATGTATTGATGTTTAATAACAAAATGCATTCGTTGTTGTTTTTTATTTATAAACGTTCATTGTTTATTTTAATAATTGACAAGACAGGCACATCATACTACTTATCTGATGTGGCAAAAGGTATATATAACATAATGCTAACACACTCATACCCCGGCAGTAGGATTCCCTGAGTCGCGGGTGGCATGGACAACACAAATAACACGTCACTAACACCCATGACCCGAGAACAAATATTTATCTGTCACAT
>DWPA01006334.1:0-11078 GCA_018251375.1 Calpodes ethlius
GATTGAGAGAGCAATAAATCAAAGCATCATACCAAATGATGAGAAAACAATGCCCAATGATGTTTATCGTAGACGTGCAAATGTACTGAAGCCTAATTTTGACAACAACTTATCTACATCCCGCTGTCAAAACATTTATAAATGCGCGTAATATTACTTTTATTATTCGTAGAAAATGTTTGGAAAAGAAACACGACGATAAAATATAAATGTGTGGGAATTTCAGGGTTAGGAATCCTGATTCATTTTACATTATTTTTTATTTTATTACCATCACTTTTATCAGATTTGTCTATAGCTTATTTGGATATACAAAAGATGTCAAGAAATTTTGTAGAAAAAAAAAATCTTTTACTCATGCATGCTACATACGATAGTAGCGCGATTGCGATGCTAGCAAACATCTTTCTTAAAAAACCGGCAAAAACTGTGACGCTTTCATTTTTGCCCATCCCTGATTGATTGATCCCTGTTATTGTTAAGGCGCATCTCACCATAATTTGTGAAATCCGAACTCGAATTCCTATACTCGTTTTATGGTGTTACTAAGATGGTTCATGAACTTTCCAGTTAAAGCAATACTAACAAAACATTGTAACCTAAAGAAACGAAGTGAACAAAAGGCAAGAACGGATATCGGTATCTCTTAAGTCACCAACGTACAAGCCTTTGATCTGACTCGTACGAATAATAGCGAATACAGACGATTGGTTTTTCTTTTGTTCTCCCACTGATCTAGAAACGTCTGGAAAACGGATATGGTTAATTGGATTCAATTTAGCTTGTCTGTTGTTTTAGGAAACCTATTTTAGTATAGTTTAGTAAAGTTTTTATTGAATTAGGGACGAAATAACATGAATGAATTCTTGAATACATTCATTCGTAATGTTAAAGTTATGAAAGTGCCAACTGAAAACAATAATGATACAAGTTTCATTGAACTCATAAAGAAATTTCTCCATATAATTTTAAACGAAATTTCACAGTTTTGTTTCAATGAAAATTTACAACTAAACAAGTGTTTTACGAGCATGTCGGTATTCGCAACTGCCGGGTAGGTAATATGCACGAATTACCCTACTAAATTGCGACGCAGTAAAGTCTCATAACATTGAAATGGTCAAACTTTTGTTAATTAATTCAAAATTTCATTAAAGCGGATTTGAGTGTTCCGCGATGAAGCCTCATTGGTAATTATAACCCCTTTATTTCGACAACTAACAACCTACGTGAAAGGTTATTTTATGAGTAGAATTGAATTAGAGATGCAGAATTTGTTTTTGTTTCATTACTGTCTTATCTTATTACTGTCGTTTCTAGGCTGCAACTGAAATACGTAAAAACATTTCACGATTTATTCCAGAACGTAGAATCCTACAATCATATACGAAAACGTTAGGCATAAAGCTGATTCAGTATTAAACTCAACGATATAAAACTCTTCAAGTAATATAAATACCTGACGTCACAAATCGGCTTGATGATGATGATTAAGGGACTCCATTGCAAGACCTACCATTACCTAGGTTAGCAGACGGATGAAGATTCCTACCATAATATTGGTTCACTGTGGGAATTTGTGTGTCTTAAAGTCAGGTCCTTAATATTGTCGATGACCGATGAAGACCTTTTAACTATATTAATAAAATTAAACCAACGAATAAGATCATGCTAACCAATTCCCATGTAAATTCAAATATATAAAAACAGCATTGCTTCAGCTACCGTTACGCTGACGATAGTATTATTAGAAGTGGAATATTGTCGAAACAGCTGGACAGGTATGTTTTTGAATTCGTTATTTGAATAGAATGAAAATATTTGCCTGATATTGAATGTGCAGTTGTTGAACGAAATAAAAAGTTGAACAATTAATAATAGCATCGATTAGGGTTGTAGACAAATATCAAAAATAGTACGTAATATTATAATAAGCTTATTAAAATAAAAACGTTGATTTTAGTTTATTTCTACTTGAAAGGCGTATTTTTTTAAGTTTTGCTTAAAGACATATAATTAACTTTAACATTACATATTATAAATAAGTTATTTTATTTGCAATCATTTGGTATTCGGGATCTATTGCCACTTCTTTACAATTGTTCATTGCTGCATTTCACTTCAATTAATCATCTAGGATATAAACAAATAACATTGTAATCAACATATCCTTCATCTTTATCATAATCATCCCGTTAAGACTTAGATTTCACGAGTATTTGGAAAAAGGTCATCTTAGATTCGCGTATTGATAACACTTTTTAAGTGCATGCCGTAAACACTTTATCAAACATCTATAATTTCAGTTGTGCCAACGTAGGAACTCTTTATTGGATTCGGATTGCCTTTGTTCTCACAGCCGCGTTCTCGACTCACAATTATAATGCGAAAATGTAACAGACGGTATCGCCTTTAATCATCTGTGTAATGTTGCTTTCTTTAATTAACATTGTTTCTATTCATCCGCATTTGTTGGTCGTATTTTATATTTAGTCAAACTTTATGCTAGAAATAGTTTAAATACTACATACATAGAATACAATGTTTAGTACTGGTACAAATAACATAATTATTTGGCTTTATTCACGGAAATTATCGGTAGTTGAAATCGAAGTAACATAGAAAGAGAAAGACTAAGAAAGAAAAAAGAATGTGTGTAATATAATTATATTGTAAGATAGATGTTGATAGAGAAGAAAAACGTGTCAGTATAGCGCAACAGTCTAATTATTGAGTTAAAAACAAAAAGACATATTGCAATGGATATTGATAGAAGATAAAATAATGATGATGGGATCAGTAATGACTAGTGTCGATATTTTGAATATGTCATACTGTTAAGTAAGCTGACCCGGTGAAACCCGGTTAAACTATATTTCTAACAAGTTAACACACCTGCAAGCCAGTTTTAGGTAAGCCAATGAGATGCTACTTTAGATGTTATGATAAATTGTTAATGAGCTTAGAAAATAACTATCACTTCATTTAAATGAGAAGATGGAATTATATAAAATTTACTATCGTTAACATCTTGTATTGCGGTAATAATTTATACACGTTTGGTGATTAAATTTACGTTCATTAGTACGTGGTATTGCCTTATAACATAAATCAATGTTATTGCGAAAGGAAATGCCAATAAATCTTGGTTTTCGAACGCCAGAAGATCCTAAATTAGATGATTAAGTTTACTGAATAATTGATCATTTGCACTAATGTAAGGCTGGATTCATAATATGAAGAAAAATTGCAATGGCTTTAAAACGGAACATTAGATGATGGACTGCTCTAGAGAGTATGTAATATCTTTCATACAAGTCATTACTAATTATGATTTAATTTTATCATAATTCTTTTAAATCACTTTAAGAAAAAAAAAACAAGTTTTAATTATCGCTTGATATATTTGATTATCTTTTGATAAATAGTTTTGATTGAGTTACTTACAAACAGAAGTATTGTCCAGAAACATGAAACGACACACTAATAAGGGTCCTCTATGAGATTTTGATTTCAAACTTGTTATACAGCTGAACTAACAAAATCTGACCATAACATTCAAATGGAGCATTAAAACTAATATGTATTCCAAAAAAAGATTTTGCTCACCATAAATTTTTTACACCTGGTGTTAATTATAATCTGTGTTAATTTGCACAAGGTAATATCAAAAGTTACGGCACGTATTAATGAATGAGGCATGGCGACAATTAAATTGTTTAAGGTGAAATACATTTTTGTTGCGTTATAAATGTAAAAATCTTGTTTCTCAAAGTTGTTGCATTACTGATCTATTTTAATATAATAAAACAGACGAATTTGATTGTTTGTTTGTTAATTTGTTTATTTGCGTGCTAATCTCTGGAATCGATCGTAACTGAATAAAATATTTTCGTATGTGATTGCCACATTCACGATGAAGTCTTTAGGTTATCTAGAACTATGGTAAAGTTAATATTTTTTGTTAATATTTGTAAATTTTGTCCTAAAAATAAATAAAACCCTGCTGGAGTAATGACTAACGATTGGTAACTACCAAAAACTTTTATAATAAGGGATTTTATATTACTTATAGTAAGGGAGAGAGTGGATTTAAAAAAAAACAAAGAAAATGAAACGCGGGCGAAATCGTATCATCTCGTACTGTAATAAAATTTTACCAAACAGTATATTGAAGACCCAATAGTAAAGCAGAAATACCTATACGTACCGCAGCGTGCCAGTAACCCACTGTGGAATAACCTAGAAACTGGGATGGAAACAAGCAACCCGCTATTAACCCGCGAATATGAACAACACGTCTGCGTGCGCTAATGATATTCTCAAATTGCGGACTCCGAGCATTTCGTCATTACATTACATTTTCATATTGCCTGTAATTTTGTCGCTGTTGATGCCGCGTCGTACAGTTTTGCTATCAAGTTTTAATCAGCGTCGAAAGCTATGTAATTTGATGGTTACTAATGTACGTTGACGGCAGCCATTACAATCAAGTGAGTTAATAAAATAATAAACTACACGTATTAGCGAATGATAGCGGTGATTATTCGTTTCATCTTGTTAAGATTTCACTCAATGAATTAAATTAACATTATTAAGTGGACGCTTGTAACAAGGTAACTACTACAAAATTAGTAGGCTCAGTAACTTAATGGCGAGTAATACGGTTGACGACAAATGTCGTTACAATAAAACTTTTTCTATTTATACATATCCATTACCTCGTGTTAATTGTCTATTGACCTGCTGAAAGTTAGCAATACGACTGTTAACACTGGGAATAAATGGACTTAATCATTCATTTTATACGTCGCAAGAAAACAATCATGTCAAAAGTTATCCCAGTCAATTTAATCATCCCTGACTGATTATGTATCCAACGGATAGCCGGAGTCCATTTTATTGGATTAAAATAAAACTTTCGACTCTATTCTACGACATATATTACGATGTTAAAAATTTGTATCATGTTTACGCTTCCAATTTACGTAGCATCATATTTGCTTTACAACGAAGAAAATGTGCAGAGACTAGCGGAACTGCGGAAGCGTAACTAACTCACACATAACTGAGTTATGCACTTATAAAACTGCAAGTTGGAGGGCTGTCTAATTTCACTGGGAATTAATTTTGAACTAATAGTGACTGGGAATTATCGGATTCTGGTTTTATACGTTTTCAACTGTAGTTAGCCGTAATAGCGTGAAAAGCATCGAATGCAACTTTTGCATGATTAACGACGATATCATTTACTTTAAGAATGTCAAGATAAATGTCAAAGCGAAATTCTTTGAGACTTACTTTGTTTTCAGCCAATAATAGTTACCAGTTAAAATAACCAGTTTTATAGCCCCTAGCGTAGTTTTATCTATTACCCTATGCGGGTTTTTGTAAGATTACAAGCTAACACCCATATAGGACCTCAGTATTTACTAGTATGCACATATACAAATATAAGATTCTAATTACTAAGATTCAAAGACAAACATATATCTGTCCCACTCACTGTCAGGTTTTTATGTATACTAACCAAAGGAATTATATTTCCTTATTATTTCTAATCCCCTTCAAATTCCATTATATTCTCCTTGACTGTATCGTAATAGAACCAAGTTATAAATAAAGTCATCCTAGCGCTTTTCCTTTTAAACTCTTCAGATAAATCTTTTGTGAGCTTTGGAATCGAACAATTAGATTTGTTCGAAGGACGGTTCCAATTTATTTGTATGTTCCAAGTTTGTTTATTTTTAATCTTGTTTCAAATACAGATTTCGTTGAGATTGTATTATTCTACAGTATTACTGATTCGCGGGAGTAGGTTAAGAAAACATCGTGTTTATATGGGTATTTGGATGGATGGAATAAATTTTTTACGATGTAATGTAATCTAGCTTGCTATATAACACCATTTTATAATGCAACATTAATCATACTCAAATTAGAACGAGAATTACCTAGTTTTAAGGTCACTAACGTACTGTTAACGACTAATTTATAATTCGTGTGTGTTTGGGGTACACGGCAACTTATTTTACGACAGTATTTTGTTAGTTTTGTTGTTGAATATGTTAAGGTCTTTTTGTTAATTTACTGAAATGTCTAAACTATGGAATTTGACTTGTTATTTAATTTTTTTTTGTCTTTTCAGGTAAGAGCGCATTCATGACAAATCGTCATCTTTCTAACTTAAATGGGAAAAAATTGTAAGTATTGCTTTATGATTGATTGCACTGGAAATAAGTTAACGACGGAAGCATGAAATGATGAAATGCAAATTTGCTTGCTGATCCGATTCCCGGTTGGGCTGACTGTACCGCGTTTTGGCTATTCATGATCTCTTAATATACTGCGTTTATAATTATGTTACTTACAAGATATGCATTATAGATAATTAGTAACCGACATAAGGAGGATAAAGACAAATCAGTATTGATAAGGGATATATTTTATAGGTGTGATATTATTTTAATATAATGAATTACTGATAAATAGAAAAGAAAAAGTATTCATCTAACAGTACAGAACTAAAATATTTTAAGTAATGTCCATACAAGACACGTAGAATCTCGTCATGATGACTATATTTTTAGCTCAGCCGACGACATAGTGAACACGTTGGAAAATGACTTCGAAAATAAACACCGGTCAAGCGTGAGAACTGATCGAGCGAGGGTTCCCGAGGGCTTTTACGAGCAGCGTTCGACATTTAATATGAGATCCCTAAAAGTTAACGATGTGCCTAGAAATTGCAGAACATTGATGCATGTATAACAAAAAAAAAAAAATTTGAAAATATAATGTTCCAAATTCAAATTAATTATTGTCAGGTACTAAATCCAAGGGTCGCTATTAGACAATATAACAAAAAAAAATCACTGTCGAACGGCAATAATAATAAAAGTTAGTGTGGCAAAGCAAAAAACCCCGTGGTTTATGTCATAGCTTCGCTCTAAGGCCAGTAGAGTACACCACTAGAAGAAGAATGCCTCAACTCCAGAATGGAGTTTTTCATACCCTGTTTGCGCCGCATATTTTTATTGTTGTTAATAAAAGTTAAATAAATAAGCTGACAAAAATATAGGCCCATATTGCAAGAACGTGTCTAGTACTTTATTTCAGTCACGTATATAATGAGCAACGTCTACTATTCCCGGGAGCGGGAACAAAGTACTTGGGTACTTTTTGTAGAAGGAATAAATTCTATAGGTACATAACCTTTTGATGTTTTTTTCCAATTTATACCGAACAGGTTTGAAGCTTCGCTCTGGAAGGTGTATCAATCAAATGGACATCCTTTTCATCCAACTTCATCGTACACAACATCCAATAAAACAGGAAATGTATAATCATTGAAAATTCAACGAATTACAAGAAAATACACAATGTATTTCGAACGTTTTACATAGATCTTAGGGATCCCAAAGACGATAACTTAATATTATGTAATTAGCGAGTTGGAAACCGAACAAAATGGCGGTTGTCTGTAAATGTAAAAATTGACGTGGACAAAAAGCGGTCGCACGGGATGGGACTACCATGTTCTTGGTACCGGGAGTTCAATGCACCGTCCCTGATCCTGAATGACGCATCCATTTTCATTCCTCCTACAATTTGAAACTAACAAACCTGATTGGTTCGCGGTAACACTGAATACAATCTGTTTACACTATTATATTAATTAAAATGAATTCTTTCATTATTTCATTGTAACAAACATATTCGCAGTAGAAGATAAATACGGACGTTGAAAATTACCTACACGATATATATCTAGTACTTCTGTACCTACTTCAGTTTTCATCAGAAGATACGTATAAGTAAAAACTGCAATAAATGCCTCTAAACATTCCCGTTTTTTTTTAAAATATGGAGTTATATCACACGAATAATATACGTACCTATATCATTATGTAAAAATATCAAGAGGCGAACCAACTAAATAAATATAATTATTTATTGATTCCTAATCGCAAATCGATTCACCGTCTATAAATTAATCATGGCGTAATTATCGCACGTCTTCGTATAATCTGTTAATCGGATAATCTGAAATAGGTCTTCCCGAGGTTATTATTGTAACGCTTCCCTTACAAATAAATATGTTTTTGCCCCTCAAGAGGCATATAATATAAAATAATAAATACAATATAGGTAAAAGAATATTAATACTGCGATTAATTGAAATTAAAATGGTACGCTTATTAAAGTGACCAGAACAATTATAGAACTCAGAACTTTTATAGTTGCGATGAATAGTTTAGTGAAGGTTGGCAAAGGAATGTGTGCAACGCAATATTAACATATAACAAATGTACATATAAGATCAAACATTCATGTTTCTCCCCACGTCCCTTTACAGGTTGTCACGCCTTCTTAATGGGGCCCATCAGCCTGTTTGAAAACCATTTATCTAAAATAATTTAATATAATCTCCATTCAGTTTTATAGTACTCACAGTACTGTGTAGTATTTACGTATTTAAGATACGTACAGATTTCAACGTCTATCAACAAAAATCGATCAAGCTGCTAGGCGAAAACACCATTAACCGATTACAGACTTCGAATTGGAGCTGTAAATCTGTTTGTAAAGTAAATACGTATATCGATTTGGCCGTAGAACTATTCACATCGCGTCGGTCACTAGTGCGGGAAGCCGTTAAAATGAACAAACTGATCAATGAATAGCCAGTAAAGTTAAAATGGTTCGCGATCGTCGTATTATTTAAGGCGTTACACTCGATAATACGCGAGCGAGAGATATCAATTCGATATGGACTGGTATTAATTACAGCCATAAGCATTGACTGGTCATGATGCATACGTTTACGGTACGTGTACGATGCGCAGATTGCATTCAACTAATGTTAGCTCATCCTGTAATAAAATATAATCCATGACAATAACGATATTCATTAGGAATTGAATTCATTTGTTTTTGTATTAGTATGAACCATTTATTTTCAATAAGCTTCTATAGTTGAACAAGAGACTTAAGTTAAACTGGACAATACCTAAAGCATGATTTATGTCATATTTAACTACGTTGGTAAAGAACAGATTTATCAATAAAGTTATGAGAAACAGTGTTAAAATTGTTTGAAACGTCAAGTTTAATTATGTCCACGAAATGTTATTAAATAAAGTACTCCATAAATATCTTCCTTATGTGAATAGCAATAATAAAATTGTTCACAGTTCACACAGAAATGGTACAGATGCATGATCGTACTCATATAAATCCGACAATAAGTATTTAAATGAGAGTGTAGAGATACCTTAAAATCTTGATGGCTTCAATTCATAAAAGATACAATGCCACGATTGTCCCTCACAATGGCTCAGTAGCCAGATAATGATAATGACGACATTAGCTTTATGAAATGGCAATAATCATTATATATCATACGCGCGAGAAATGGATGATATGCACTTCTATTTAGATAATAACATGTAGCTACCTAATTAGGTTCATTTACTTTCAATTTCGTTACTTGGCCCGGTTTTTACAAAACGTGACTGCGCTGCGAGACGTGACCGGAATCCATATAAAAAACTTTTATACTAGGACCATGATTTTATTATTTAACAGTTAACTAGCTCTATGTGGATTAGAGTTTCTTTTTTTGCGGGCCTTTTTAAAGGTTAATTTAAGGTTCCCGATTCATCCCTAATTCCATCAGGGGCCAGAACCGGATCTATATTTGAATAGTTTAAGTAATAAGACTTTAGACTGGCAACATAGATTTATATGGATTTATTTTATTTGGATTTGGAGCTTTCTAAGTACGATGAATGATGATGGATGCACAATAGATGCTACACGGATAAGTTATCAGACAAATTAGGCTTATCAAAGATATTCAATTCAGTATTTTAAGATTAACATTTCAAATTATCTATATAAAACTTTGCAGTCCTAACATCGAAAATTTAAATAGAAATTAAAAAATCTATAACAACATCAATAAGATTTGAGGAACCTTCCTGACGATTAATTCAGTACAGTAAACAGATTTATAACTATAATATTAGTACGAGTATTTCTTATTACGTTTTTATAAACACTTATCACAATTTGTCGAAGAAGAAAATTAATAATTAACGCAGCATTCTAAATGTATAATTTGATTTTAGATACTAAATCGAATGTATTGTTGGTCTCTCTTTAATTATTTTTTCTAATTTATTTTGATGTATGCTCTAATCTACGTATAGATAAAGCATAAATTTCAATAACAAATAATAAATTTACTCGTACAAATCAGTAATGCAATTCCATATGGTTTAAAATATATAGGTGAAACAGCCGACAATCGCGGACAGCGCCCCACGTTTTGTAACTTATTCCAACAAAGAAAAAACATTTTAACGAGTCTATGTGGCCCTTTCTCTATGAGCTTTCTATTTCTATGTTTTGCGGTTTCTTGTAGGTGTCCAGTCCATTGTTTATTTATTCCTCTTATTTTGTTTTGTTCGTTGCGAATAGTCTCATTGTCTATTTCGAACTGGATGTTTGCCAATTGTAGAACTATTAATCTGATACGTAATTTAATTCCAACATGTTTTTGTTTCTTCGAGATGTTCCTTTGTTTGGGTGAATTAGCCGGACCGAACGATAAGACAGTGAAGGGAGAACAATATAATTCGATACAATAATGATTCTTATGGCTTTGCTCGTAGATCAGATGTAACTAGACTATTATTTGGCGAATATATTTTTAGGGTTGGATACTCCTTCGTTTATTCTATGTATTTATAAGACAATTACCCTTTGACTTAAATGAGAACATTTTGATATCTAAGTTCACGTAACATGAAATACCGTGAAAAAAGTATAAGAGAACGGTTATGAGACAAGTTTAGTTTCTATTTGGATTCCTTCATATTTTAAAGAATGAAAATGATTATTATATATCCATAAGTTTTTTAATACTGAATTATGAGCTTACACAATTGTGTATGCATCACTCAAAATTTTCACACTAGGCCATTGTTAGTAAGATGTGATTTTTTTATATACACTTATCAACTTTTACAAAGACACTAGGTGCTAAGTAAGCTTAATGTGATATTTAT
>DWPA01006335.1:0-11078 GCA_018251375.1 Calpodes ethlius
TAACCTATACCTAAAAGTTTAAAAGTATACTTAAAATGTTTCATATAATTTCTATTAAGGATAATTTTTATAAGTAAATAAAAAACCTAGTTTTGTGGTTGTATCTAAGCATTCGTAAGTTTTATTATATTTACGAATTATTAACTTGAGTTACCTATCAAATTATGACAGTCATCCAGAATTATTAAGATTAGATGTTTTCACTGAATAGGTCCTGTACTTACCAGAAAAATTATAATGTCGTCCTGTCAAATCTACTGCACTTGGCTGGGCGTATCGGTAAACGTATAGACGAGAAATCCGATTCGCTAGTTTTCTAGCAATAACAGCTTCCCCTACACTCCATTTCGCTGAAGATTCCAATCTAGCAACATATTCTACGGCTTCTTTACTCCCAGCAATCAAATTTGAATTCAAATATTCCCATCTAATTGCTTGCGTTAGCTAAATCCCGAGAAAAAATTAAATATATATATACCTAGTTCTAGTGAATAAATTTAACTCCGTACAGTGTAACAGAAGACACGAGCCAAAATATAAATTTTAGGTCAATATATTAAAATATGTTATCAATAGTGTTTACCATCATTAAGGCTTCAGAACGATCAAGTGATAACATTCTTAAAACAGCAGGGATTATTTCAGTGGTGGCATATTCAAAGACAGTCTTTGGATTTTCTTGCACGAGTTTAATATATTTTGTATTACCTATAACAATGTATAAAGTGGTTAAAAGATTACGAAATCGTGGGGGTCCCAAAAATATACGCGAAGAAACACAGTTACCTATGAAATTGAGAGCTTCCAGATTTGTACTTCCTATAAGCAGGTCTAATTGTATCTTTGAATGTGATGTCGTCGATAGTATTTTTGTTGGTGAAGATGGTAGGTACTGTTCAGATTCAGGTAAAAAATCATCCGGAATTGGCTGTAAGTAGTCTTGCAGTACATCCTCGCTCTAGAACAATTGGATTTTTTATGTTCCCTATAGAAACCTTAGAAAGTTAAGTAAATATTATTGATACATATTACTTACAATTTTGAAGTCTAAAATATCTGAAACTGGATGAATACGCATGCACTGCAAAATTTCCCGATCTGATTTAGTTGAACATCCAAGAAATTTTGCAACTTCACGACTTATTCCGTCCAACTTAGAAGAATTGAACTCTTTATTTAATAACTTCCAAGTATCTCGCGGAGACATTATAATAGCTCGATGGAACAGACCTACGACATAAGATAAAGTGAAATAGGTTCGAATCATTGTCAAATATTCCGAATATGTTCGGAACTGCCACTTCAGGAGAAGTGAATACACATGTCTGCAAGTATATAATTCGATTGGGGTCTGTTTGACATTTAAATAGTAAAATATTAGGTTTTATTACCAACTGGACGAGGGGACAATATGTGATGTAGAACACTGTTGGCTCCAGCAGAGTGACCTGCAAGTGTGACTGATGATGGGTCGCCCCCAAAAGCTGCTATATTTTCTCGAATCCAAACTAGTGCTAAATATTGATCAAGTATAGCAAGATTGCCACGAGCTGTGACAGACTTCAAAGTAAAAAAGGAAAGTAAGTGTAGACGGTAAGCAACTGTTACAACTACGAGACCGTCAGCGGCTAGCTCCTGGCAAGGCAGACTTATGCCTCCGTTAGACCATGATTCATTATAAAGTATTATTAATACAGGTTGTAATTTGCCGTCCACTCGCTATCTGAAAAAGAAACAATTATTTTATATTTTATTTTATTTCATTTCTTTATCTTAACTTGTTTCAAATTGCTTAAAATACATTGGACGTATCTCGAAATACATCCATATTTAATTTTCTTACTTTGCTAGTTTAACTTAACTCAACTTAAAATATTAGTCATTTATTTTTATATTTCGGCATCGCGAATTAAAATAGCACATCTCAAATTAATATAATGAATCAGAAATTTAAAAATCCTTTTATTTTCGTGACTTACCCTTGACGTCCATATGTTTAGAAAAAGGCAGTCTTCGCTAAAGTCTGTGCTATTGATACCAGGTTGAGGACATCGTAGTGGCATACGACGTGCATAAAATGTTCGTCGCCATCCAATATGCTTCTCTGGAGGCTTAAAAATTACGTATATTTTTAGCAAAACGGTATTAATATTAAAAATAAAAGAAAAAATTTGGATCTGAGTACACAATATTTTAACAGTACCCATCTACATACAATATTTGATATCAAATGTTGATACTATGCGGAATCAGATGGATATGATTTTAAGATCCAATTGAGTGCTTATTGGGCCCAAGGTTGGGTCACCTTTAAATTGCCTTTACTAATTAATGGCAGTTTCTTTATTGGAAACTTCGTCCGTGGATACAACTGGAAAGGAGTTTAAAGAACGTTGCCTCTCCCGTAACGGTTACGTTCTTGGGTACCACTAATTGAATTATAAAGGTATCTATTTGTTTAATTCAATGAAGAAGCGGCCAAAGTCATTCAATAGTTAACTACACAAAATAACAACATTTGCGAAATTCCTCAGGCAAGTTGCAATTTCTTTGATGATCCTAAAAAATGCTGGGATAACGAAAAATTTACTTACTGCAAATCTTAATCTTCCAGTTGGTGTCGTAGCGTACGGTATTCCAAAAAATATTTCGATGGGAACCACAGAGTTTTCCAGATATACCTTGATCTAAAATAAAAATGACATTACATGTAATCTGACTATTCAATTCAAATAATGAATAATTAATAAAAAATAATAGTAAATGTAGGTACAATATTCAGGTAGGTACTTGCAGCCAAATATAATACGAGCACTTATGTAATCATTTACATTACTTACCCCAACTATACGACCCTGTGGTAAATCGACAATAGGGTCTTGTCCAAATACAGAGGATAGAGCTAAACCAAAAAAATACACAAGTTTCCAAATAATCATTTTAAAATTTATAAATTTACAAATCCCTGTGATAGTTATTCTCTTCCTATTGTAGTCCACAACATGGAACGTTTGATGTGCAAGCGGCAAAACTGATGTATGGTGCGTGCTTTGTCTGCCCATGTCGTTTAGGTAGGTATTTTCAACACAATATAAATTTGATTGAACAATGATTACGCTCCAGCCCATGACGCGAAACGCGGGTAGCGAAACGACCATATCATTGTTCTAAATCCGTTCATTATAACGAATTCATTTTCACGTCTGTATCTACTCAAAAATTATGGTCCGTGATATAATTGAATAATTTGCATTCTGGGTGTTCTAATCCAAATCAATGTTACAATGGTGCTGTAATTCAGCGATTGACAAAAAAAGCCGCAATGCTTATTACAAATTTTAAAGAAAATTAATGTACCTAGTTAATGGAAAAAGTATTTTTCAGTCAGTTATTTTCTACTACTGCGTCCTTCAGCTTTATTTTACACTTAGTGCATTGTTCACATTTTACTTTGACACGTTTACCTACGTAGGATGCATATTGCCCAACGATATTCCGTTCCAATTACCCCGTGACCGCAATCTATACAAGTGGAATAAAATGGTATCTATGAATGAAATATCGCAGTAGGTTTAATACAATACGATGCATCGTAGAATTTTACTATAAAATACATTAATGACCAGAAAATACCAGATTCTTTGAGCTAAAGTAATGTGGCCAATGCATTATTATTAGCTGATCGACACTACGTCCGTAATACTCATATAACATCACACGGATGATTTTAGAAAAAGTATAATAGATAACTAGACGAGTAAAATAGAATAACCCCTACTGCCCAATACATGAATACCGTTGGAATTAAAGTGTCACACAAAACCCAGCAACATTCAAGAAGAGTGACCCTAATTATTATTGACGCAGACGCAAATCTAAATATCATAGCTTCATCTGAGGTTCAGTAAGGTCTACGAGGAGGAGGTGGATTTTATCCAATGACACTCCTTACGCGTTATCGGTGTGTAACGAATTAACGGTACGCAAGTTACATTTGAACTGGTACAACAGGATGGAGGAAATTAAGTATTCTTTGT
This sequence comes from Calpodes ethlius, assembly GCA_018251375.1. Classification (NCBI taxonomy): domain Eukaryota; kingdom Metazoa; phylum Arthropoda; class Insecta; order Lepidoptera; family Hesperiidae; genus Calpodes; species Calpodes ethlius. The sequence goes on from DWPA01006335.1 coordinate 4,038, forward strand.
TGTGCAATATTTATTAGACATGACAAATTTTGAGAACAAAACGTATAAATGGAAATCCGGATAAACAATAACATCACGACATGTCGAGCTCCCCTACACTTTTACATTATTAAACGCAATATCTAATTTTTTCATTATAATTTTGTAATAATAATGAATCGGTTGATTATTTGCTAGTCCAATTGTTGCTAACATAAGACCATAGCCAAGAAGTATGGAGAATAACTTATGTCTGGAAAGCCATTGCCATAGTCCACCAGCTGAAATAATAATGTAGGATCTATTCTATTATATATTCTATTTATCCGGTGCCTTAGAATAGGAACTACATAAACAACAAAATCACAAGGAATTGTTTGAACTATAGAGCAATAATACAGTATGTAATAAGTATCATTATGCACCTACACTACATTTGTTAATAGACAAAAGGAAATATTACCGTTTCTATTGGGATTTGTTGTAATAAAACGCATAGATACTGGCTGCTTAGCATACACGAGTAAGTATCGAACCCTGACCAAGTCACAGTTGGTAACAATATAGTGGGTCATTTGAGTTTCACTTTTATCTTCATTACTATTTTTATTTTTTTCGTCATCATGAATACCGTCACCTAAAATTTAAGCATGAAAAATTACGAAAGTATTCCAGAATTTTATTTTTTATTACAACATATATCTTTATCACAATAAATATTTGTTTCACATGAATTTGAAATAAACATAATTGAAGGTATCAAACTCATAGTTAATATGATGTGTTACCTCCACTTGTAACAGGTTTCTGGTAATTAATTCCTTCAGGAGCGTCTATTACTTCGCACATTGCTACACAGGACAGATGGCCACCAATGCAACTCGCACCCCAACCGAAACCACCGTGACTGTACGGTAAACTCAAGTTTAAGTCTGGTGACAGGTAAACACCGTTCCCCAACAATGTAGTCTAGAACACAATAATTAGATCTTAGTATACGTTCATATTTTTCTTTTTGCTCATACCACGCATTACTTCGTATGTTTTAAATAAATATATAACGTTATCAAACAAACTTGTATAATTACCACAACTAACTATATAGTTTCAATGGCGTCGGTGAATGAAACTCTTAGTCAAGAAATTAAATGGTTGATTGACTCGTTTTCTAAGTTAAAGAATCACCATGTTTGATACTTTAGATACTAAACATTTATTTATAGGTAGATACCTATATTACTCGTTATTCAACTCATATTATCTGGTGATTCTGAAGTGATAGCTTAATAAATACCTTATTTAAATGCTGTTGTAGACCAAAGTTTAGTATGGTGTAAAAATTTTCTAATCGATTCCCATGATAAGCGTAGAATACTCTTTGGCCTTTGGAAAGTTCCTTCCACTTCATTTCAGCGCTCGACTTGCAAGTACTAACTACTTGGAAAATGTACTGTGGTTTAGGTGCTGATACCAAAGAGCGGGCATTAAAAAGAACTGCATCATGCTGTAACGCAATAAAAATAAGCGTAGCATTTAAGTTGTGGAAAAACATTCGGTAGCTGCTGGACTAATGTGTACCGCTCTCTCATTACTTTTCTTTGTACCCCTATAACCTCTGTATTTTTTAACACCATCCTTAATGAAAATATCATTATTAAGGCTCATTTTCACCAAAGCGGAGACAGACGAAAGATATGGAGATCAGCTCCACAATTACGTGTATGTTCGGTGTGGCATTTACCCATGTTACTTTTCGCTGGAGTGTACCTTATGCAAGCGGAGAGGAGATAATATGGAAATAACAATATATCATCCCCGCTTTAGTGGGCTTTATTTTATTTTAAACTACATGCTGTAGTAAATAGTGTATATGTACCTTAATTTAATAGTAAATTATTAATATTTCATGTTTTGTGAAATCACTGAATGATATCCTATATTAATAAGAACTTACCGATTCTTCAGGCACAGTCTTTAAGCTGGGTTCTTTTAACCGAACTAGTACATAGAATAGCAAGTCGATTATTTCGCTAATATTAGCCAAATTATCAAGGTTATCGAGCTGTTGTAACACTAAATCTAAGGCTGGCACGTCAGTTATTATGCTAAGCTGCAAAAGATGATTTTATAAAACTTCCATATTATTTCTTACACAGATATCTATATATGTATATATATATATATTAACTACAATGTGAAGTTGATTTTGTTAACCAACAAGGTGTGTACTGTCGTGGCCTGCGTAGATGTCATTTTATCCAAGCAAAGTAACTCGAGAACACTTACGGACGCAAGGAAAGCGGTAGGCGATTATTTACCGAAGTTTATTGACGTGAACTTGTGAACGTTTCAAAAATTCATATTCATAGATTACTCAGTTTTTTTGTTTATAGGCATACCCAAGGGCATCGGAGGACAGCTGCTCATCCCTGGATTTTTTATGCGAGCTTACCTAATGTTGTTCATAAAAGTTATTTATTTTCCTTTGCCTCAAAACGACAAAAACTGATTGGTCTCATCCTCAAAAGTCAAATTTAAAGGCTGATTTTTTTTTATTTTTTTCCAGAGAACCGTACCAGGTACTCTGCATCACGTTTCTGATCCTTTTTCGAGCCGCAGGAGAGGGTGGGGGTTTAAATGGAGTTTTTTCTCCCCCTTGTCCGATTGATATTCGAATATGCTTAGCTTTTATTATTTACATAACTTCGAAACTAATCTCTATTTATTTTCATGTAGGTATACAAAAGTCGTAACATTAGAGTGTACCTATATCGAACTACTATTTTAAAATTATGATAAAAATAATACAAAAAATATTTAACAGTATTTGTATACAAAAAAGAAATATGTTATGATACGTTCAGTGACCGATAACTTTTTTAAATAAGAGAAATAATTAAATTTTGATACCAATTCATCCATATCTTTAATGCCATTTTTTATGAAAGCTGGTGGAAAAGGTCTTAAACAACTTTCATATCTAAAACTGAAAGCAGCTGCCACAAAAAGGCTCCATTTTATATCTGCGGATTTAAAGTCCTTTTCAAGAACTAATCTGTAAACAATACAATCAAATTACAAGAAAAACAATTTCAACAAACCTTCTGTGCGTAAAACAGTTCATTGAACCGTATTTTATAGCTTAACTATTGTTTATTGTTTAGTTCGCCTATTCGCAATTAAAATATATTTATTTGAACTTATAAAATTCAACATGTAAAAACGTAGTGATGTAACGCCTAGATCCTTTACAGGTTTCATGTTAATTATTATTCTAATAATGTAGGCACGTCATAATGTACGTAGGCAAAAGTTTGCATACCGAAACACCAAGCGTATGAGATTTGGCTTAAATAATTTCATGAAATTTTTACAAACTTGTATTGCAATAGTACAATATCTAGATACGAATAGTTTACCTTAAGTGAATAGCTTTCTTCTCCAAAGAATCTAATTTTATTTGATTGTTATCTGAAAGTGTTTCTGATGCAGATGCCAAATTGCAATTAGTTGCGGTATCGGACAAAGTTTCTGGCTCACCATCCATAATTTTAGTTGTTTTGTTTCAATTAAATATCATAATTTTGAACGTCTGTGAATTAAATTCTTGACTGTGTAATAAAGACATGACATGTAAAAAATAAAAAAAAAACAAAGAATCAATGGCCAGTAAAATAATTTCATCAAAATTAATATGATATGTACCTCATACAAATCAAATTATATGTTATGGATTATTTGTAATTTTAAAAGCTTCCAGTAGATAATTATATTATATATCATTATCGATAAAAATTTTATATAACAGTACTACTTCACGGTAATATTCTCTGTTATATCTGATGTGGACAGCACAGATTTAGTGGACCTCATAAAGAAACATTCTAAACAAGATAAGACATTGTGTTGTTATAAGAAGTTATTTTAATATTATAACGTCGTTAATTACACACAGTTATACCAACACCTCTAATGAAAATAGCAGGTAACGCTAGGCAAATATGTTTAAAAAGATATTTACATAGCCATAGTATCGGTCACTTCCTGAGATTATCTTAACAAGATAGTCTTGCAGAATTATAAATATTTTTTGTCAGTTAATTGTTAAGTAAGTAAGGCAAAAAATATTTACGACGAAGCCCAACTTTCTCTGAATTAAAAAAAGTAATTTATGCGTAAGTATTTGATTTTCAAACCAAATTGATTTGAGATAACATTGTTCATACCTACAAGTCGAAAATTAGATTAACATTCACTTCGATCGGAATGTGATCTTGTTGTGACAAGAATGAAGTCAGTGTTTTACGAAGGAAACTTGTAACATTGGAACGCATTATTTATGGATTCCGCAAATGATATAGGATTGTCCTCCTGGACAAAAAGGACGAACACCATGAGAAAACTTAGGGGCTTAATGCACATAAGATTTATGTGATAATTTTTTCAGCCGACATCTAGCGTAGGGGATGTTATCAAGGCTCATATTCAGAAATTGTGGTGTTTTCCAAGTTTAAGAAGAATAATACCTATTAATGTATTTTGTGTAGATTAAATAGTTAATAATCTTATATGAAATATGTTTTGATAATTGTTTTTTGGATTTCTACGAGATCTCATAATTATTATAAGAGATATCATGTATCGCCTTTAAAGACATTTACTTGTATGGAGTAGCAAAAAGAACAAGATAAATATAAATACTTTAACTTTATCGATTAAACAGACAATTTTCATCTATAACTCATAATTCACGTCGCTTTCATCATTTTCAATCGTATCATTTTTTTCCTTTAGCATATAGTTAAATAGGACCACAAAAGATTGTGCAGTAGGTTAAAGTTAGTAGAAAGTGCCAAGGATACACAGGTACTATATGGAAACGTATGCATATTATGGAGTAAAAAAATTTCTCAACTTTTTGAATCGGTGTATCTCTGAAATGGTAACTGTTAAATAAAATTTAAATACAATTTCTGTACCTAGATAATTGAATGATTTACAATTTTTGACTGCACTTGTTTTATATATATAAAAAAAAACCTTTTTTTTGCAAGTGAAAACTTTTCATTTCTAATGGTGTTATACCATCAATTTTCAGCCCTATATTAATTATTGTAACCTTGAATATATATCTTACATGAAATAGGATAATTTAAAGGGATACTTTTAGTGCCTTGTTACTACACTTACTCTATGCCAGATCTAAGCTTGTGCTCTAGAGTATAGTCTATACTGAGCCACTTTTTAGTCTGTGTTTGCTGTGCTCATCATCGCTCGTCCCGTCGTTCGACTGTCACTCATAAAATAAAAATGGCGCTTGTGTTGCTGTTGTGTTGAAGTGAAGAAACTACGATAAACATACGTGTGTTTTCTATGTTTTATACCATATATGAAATTGTGTTTTATAGAATAAAAGATTTTTTTTTTATCTAAAGTTAACGTACTGTGGACTAATGAGTTTATTGACCGATGTCTACCGTGGCTCCCACTATCCCCGGTAGGTATTATTTTACTTGTTGCAGAATATTGGCTCAATTTCTATTTAATGTATTATCCATTCATAATTTATAAATGAACACTTTCGTGGTAGAGGTTAGTTAATATCCTTACTTCATAAAATTGAGATACAAGTAAATAGCGACCTATTTTTCTACTGACGTTGCTACGCGTGACGCGTTGTTACTTGCAAGTTAGACAGTAACATTAGTAACTGACCTAATGGTTAAGCTTGTAGCGCCTGTAACGTTAGCAGATGTATTTGTTTGGATTTCAACCGAAAAACATGGCCATTAATCTATGAAGTACGTTTTAAAAATTACCTATTCAACTAAATGTACCTTAGTGTAAGTAATACCATCTTTATTGTTTTATACTTATAACAGTTGCAGCCATCAAGGTTAATAATAATTGTAGTAAATAGGTAGTCATTAAACATCAGAAATATTGTATATCATAGTTTTTTATGGCACAGTTTAACATGAGTCTTTTTGAAAAATAATAATAATAATTTATAACATATTAGTATCACCTAGTTAATCACTTCTGAAAAAAATTCTGATTTTCAGAACTAAATGAGATTGAAATTCGAATGCTGAAAGATGCTGAAAGTCATAAAAATATAACAATATTCTAAATAGTTCATTTTCTTTGCAGGGGTTGACCCTACTAAAGACATACAAAAACGTCGTGCTGGTAGTGTTGGGTAAGTAAATCTCTAGAAACATTTTTAATTTTGATAAAAGTAGCAGAATTCACTTTTTGATAAGAATAGTAAAGATTGCTTTATCAACATTTAAGGCTGTCTCTGTCTCCATATCTCTATGGTACACAATTATTAAAAAAAAAATCAATAATAAAACTTGACAAGATTCCTTACTTTTATGTTGATTTTTATAAATTTCCAATAGAATTAAGATATTATACAATTTTAGATTTAGATTCACCGGTACATATCATATACAGTCATTAGATTATGCAAAGCTTAAATAGATTTCAAACTCTTAATTGTGTTAGAGTAAATTTATTTTATAATAAATAAAAATAAAATAAATTCATTTGTTTTGACATTAATACATTGTTTTATGTAGTAAAAACCACTAGAGTTTAGAGGGCTCTATCTGTCCATGCTGGTAGTGCACTCAGTTGAACAATAGGTGATGCAATGATGTTGCTCCCTCCAATGTTGCTGGAATCTGCATTGGTACAGTAATGCTATCATTATATATCTGTCTGTAGACTCCTATCCAACTGTGATATTTTATTAAAAGAATTTATTTAGTAAGCATGTTGGAGTGCTAGTGAAAAGTGATTTACATACTTACAGTGATACATAGCTCTGGCCTGTGACCAAGGATCACATACAATATGACTTGTGTGCTTATTAGTTAAATATTCAATGAATTAATAATAATAAACAGTAGCATTTCGGAATAATAAACAAAATTGCAATCAATCAAAAAGTGTCTGGTAGTAAAATTGAACACAAAGTAATTAGTACTGGGTTTAAGTATAAAGAATTGTTATGTATTTTTTAAAAAGTTCATCAAAGCTGCATCTTTGTAT